>CAEGAE010081058.1:0-34306 GCA_903067095.1 Girardinus metallicus | reverse complement strand
TGTGGGAGGAAGCCGGAGAACCCGGAGAGAACCCACGCATGCACAGGGAGAACATGCAAACTCCGTGCAGAAAGACCGGGGCCGGGAATCGAACCCAGAACCTTCTTGCTGCAAGGCAACAGCTCTACCAACTGCGCCACTGTGCAGCCCCACTCAAATATTTGCCACACAAAAAGCAGAACATTCAGTCTGTTGAAGTAGTATGGTTTTAGGCTTAATGTTTATTTTGTGATTATTAAGAGATTGCTGTGGTACGAGGAGAAAACTATAAAGATATCGCTGCACTTGACTTTGCTGTATGGGTAGCTCGCTGTTACTGTCTCTTACTCTGCAGTTGGCAGTTGTAAGACTCACAATGTCTGGGATCATGAGCGCCCCCTGCCATGAGGCAAGAGAACTGCCTGGCTCACCTCGAATCCCGTTCTCTGCCGTTTATGATCACTTCTCCGCACACGAATCACGTTACACACACAGTTGGTGACAAAAAACACTATACATTAAGCTAAATTGTGGAAAATCAGGTCATACATTAAATGTTTTTTTAGCCATTCATTGGCGGTTTACAGACAGGAAGAACATGCTCCCATCGAATGGCAGTTAGCGAGAGGTTGCGCAACCGAAGGTGAGGCTCAGCTCGCTGGGAAAATGCAAAAATTCAGCGATTTTGAAGAAAAAATAATCAGAATTGGTTAAGCTAAATAAAAAAATACGTACTTTATAGTACAAACCATAGTGTGACAATAGCAATATAAATTATTTTATCATTATTATATATTACTTTTACATGATGACAGGTGAGGCCCTGCCTCACCTGCCTCCCCTGACCGCACGTCACTGGTGTGGGGCATGTGGAGGTTATTTCAAGCATAGACATTTTACAAAGTTTCTTAGAGTTAAGCAGTGTGTACATCCAGACATTATGAGATTTTGTCAAATTAAAATATAGCGCACATTTTCAGACAGCTCCCACTTAAATTCAAAGAGATTTGCTAAACAATTTACAGCACCTGTGGGGCAAGTTGTAAAATGTCTCTGCTGCTACTTTCAGTGATGATTTAAAAACCCTGTAGGTTACTAGAACAGACATTGAGTTTTCATTTGCAACATACCAATTAAAGATGTTGAAATTAAGATAGAAAAAATATAATAAGGATAACTATGTCCAATGGTTGCACAAGATTGCAAAAAAAGTGTTAGGCTGTGCCCCGCTCTCACTTACAGTCAAAGAGAAACAGGCACTGACTCTGAGGAATACAGTGAAAATATTCCCTATATCCATGAGCATTGAAAACATAAATGAGACATGTATTTAACACAATAAAAATATACTACAAAAATATCAAAAATATACAAAGTAAACATTCTCATCGTTCAGAGATATTATTTCTTTTACTCTTCTAGTTGTCTGAACTGATTAGCCCAATAATTTGGGTTATTAGTAGAGATAATTGCCTGTCCCCACATTGACCACTAGTTTATACTAAAAGAAACAGAGCAAAGGGATGAATGCTAAATGCAAGTCTCTGTTTGTACTGAAACACCATTATGACTGTCTCAGACTCTCTCTGTTGCTCTGATGAGTGTTCACCCGACAGAATAATGTGATTCTGTTTTTCTTTGAATCGGGGCCTAGGCAGTTTGAGTAGCAGATCAAAGTTGCCCATGAATTCTTGCACCAGACCTTTTATTATTACAAGCTAGGTTACAAATTCATAAAAAATGCTAACACTAAAACAATCTTGACTGTCCATTTTTGTCTGGAGCAGTTTAAGTAATATAATACATACTACTGGTCCCTTTATGTTGCAGTAATGGATTATTATCTATTAGGCTACTAGTTGGCTACTGATGCAAGCAGGACAACCATTGTTACAAACTATTTCTACTGTATAAGACTAACTCCATGCAGACATGAAAATGTCCTAAACAAAATGACTGGCAGTTCTGGAAAGTGCACTGTTTATTCTGCGTGATAGGAGAACTTGAGGTCTTCTCCATCTACCCTTTGTGTGAGTTAATCTTGCTCTCACCTTGTCCCAAGGGAGATACAAATTCACCCTTTTGCAATTCTAACAATGTTTGACCTTCCGTTGCAAGTCACATTATACATCTGTACGCATTTTAGTGATATTTACAAAATTAGTATTGACCAGAGTGCAGTTTCCTGTTTTTTTGCCCTCTGGTCTGAAGTCCTCAGTATTGTGGTTAACAGGCTCCTGGATCTCAACATAGTCAGACTTACTGAGGGTGGATCCGCTCCCACTTCGACCACTCTTCTTCAGATCATCAGCAGAACTGCCTTTAGGCACACTTGGGATATTCAGATACTGCGCTTGTTCCTCGCCCTCTGTCTCTCTGTGGTAGAAATAGTTAAAATTTGATACAATGACAGGCACTGGCAAGGCAATAGTCAGCACACCAGCAATTGCACAGAGAGAGCCCACAATTTTTCCTCCAATAGTGGTCGGTACCATGTCTCCGTAGCCTACAGTGGTCATGGAAACCACTGCCCACCAAAATGCTTCTGGGATGCTGCTAAACTGTGAATGTGGCTCATCTGCTTCTGCAAAGTAGACAGCGCTAGAGAAGAGAATTACACCAATAAACAGGAAAAAGATTAGGAGGCCCAGCTCACGCATACTGGCCTTCAGTGTCTGTCCTAAAATCTGGAGACCTTTAGAGTGACGTGAGAGTTTGAAGATGCGAAACACCCTAACTAGACGGATGACACGGAGTATGGCCAAGGACATGGCCTGCTGGCCAGCCTGGCTATCCTCTGGCCTTTCTGCAAGCTCTGTGCCCAGGGTGATGAAGTATGGAATGATTGCCACAATATCTATGATGTTCATAATGTTACCAAAAAATCCAGCTTTGCTTGGACAGGCAAAAAATCGAACAAGGAACTCAAAAGAAAACCAGATGATACAGAGGGTCTCCACAATGAAGAAAGGATCTGTAAAATATGTTGAGGGGTCATATGTAGAGGTGGAGTTGGACATGGAATTCAATGGGTAATTGTACATCTCCTCATCTTCATTTCGGAAAAGTGGCAGTGTTTCCAGGCAGAAGCTTACAATCGATATAAGAATCACCATGACGGAAATAATGGCAATGATTCGAGCTGGACCCGAGCTCTCTGGATATTCAAATAGAAGCCACACTTGTCTCTGAAACTCATTTTCTGGCAGTGGTCTCTCCTCTTCCTTTATAAAGCCTTCATCTTCTCTGAAAATTTCCATAGCCTCCTCACCCAACTCATAAAATCGTATTTCCTCAGAAAATATGTCCAGAGTCACATTGACAGGCCGGCGAAGCCTCCCACCAGATTGGTAGTAATACAGGATAGCATCAAAACTTGGTCGATTCCGGTCGAAGAAGTACTCATTCCGGAGGGGATCAAAATACCTCATCCTTTTCTTTGGATCCCCCAGCAGTGTATCTGGAAACTGAGATAGGGTCTTCAGCTGAGTCTCAAAGCGCAAGCCTGAAATGTTGATTACAACCCTCTCGCAACACTCATGGTCTGGCTCTGGATCATACTGGTCATGAGGCTGACCTGAATGCGTCGCTGCTTCATCTGCAGGGTCGCTGGTGGCAACCGTCATGGTGGAAGAAGATGGGGCCTGCAGCTTTCAGATAGGATGGGGCCACAGTGGGCTGGATGTGAAAGTTCTTTGCACTTGTGGGATCAGGCACAGCCACCTCTGCCTGCAAACAGCTAAAAGGACAGAAAGGAAAGGAAGGCTGCAATATTAATGTAACCACTTGTTGTTCAACACTGTATTTTGTATTAAGTGAAACAAATGCTAACATTCAAACTGAATTTATTTTTTCAGATTCTAAATCACTACAAAGACAAACTATCTTCAAGTGTGTTGTATAAATTTTGACAAACACACAGAACAACAGGAGTCTCCTTGACTCTACTGGGTTTAAATATTAGGTTAGGAGTTCTCTCTCACAAAAGCACCCTGCAGGATCAATATTCTCACCATAATGCTGTATCCAACTTTACAGGGTGAAATTACAACAAGCGGATCTGATTAAAAGTTGAGTGCTTCTCACATTCTCTAAGGCGGATGTTCAGATTATATATCTGACTGGCATTTTTCTAAAAACTAAGGAATTTAAGTTTCTATTGCTTTATATTTCAACTACATTTGGGAGGTAGATGATGTTACCTTTAAGATGTTAAGCCTGATATGAAGTTTAAATCAGTATGCCTGAATACAATCTGAAACTTATGCCTGTTTGTATTTAAAATTACACTGTCTGTTAACAAAAAATATACCTTGATGACAATGGGTCAGGTGATGAGTTTGGTCCAAAGTAAATCCCCTCTGACAGATGGGCTCGTTTTTGAAGGCTTATCAGTCCCCAGATGACTCCGCCTCTGCATCAAGGCGGCAGCGGGACTACAGGAGGGGGGACAAGGTGTGAGGATGCTGGATCTACCCCCTCATCCCCTCCCCTCAGCGTCCAACAGAAACATGCTGGGCAAAAAGTACTACAGACTGAAGCTGTTTGGCAAGGTTATGCTGGGAAAGGCGATTTCTCTTAAGATAATTTGAAAATGCTGTCATCAGCAAAAGCGGACCTCTGTTTTCTTCAGAATAACATGCGGACGCGACAGGCGGCAACAGCCAAGGTGATCCTCTGCAACCTCTTATCAGCAGAGGCATTGAGGAAGGGAGGCTGAGCGGGAAGCGCTGCTGGCAGCATTTTTATTCAGACACCCCATGCTTCAGCAAATATGTAAGGCGCAATCACCTGTTTGATCCTCAGACATGTTTCGCCCCGAGGACCTTTGCATCTCTTTTAGCTCTTGAATTGTGATTTTTAAAAGCCAACCCCATGTATATTTCACCATCTTTTTTTTTTCTGATGGGAAATATCCAAGAAAAATAACAAGTGATGCGCATAACAAGCGGATGCTTATGTTCACAACCCATACCATGGATACGCAATCCTCCGATGACGTATTTAATCGCTAATAAGGACGTATGTTTTCTCCATGACTTTTAAAACAAAGCAGCCAGCCAGGTTCATGCACTGGGATTATCATACATTTAACGGCATCTTGTTCGGTAAAGTCGGATTAGTTTGGAACGACAGGTGCCAGACATGCTCAAGCCATTTGCAGCCATCCTGTTTGGAAGGACAGCCACAACAATCTTCATGCACTAAACAAAGCAGCAAAGCATTATCTTCGTACTATAGGATTGCTTCAGAGGCTAATGGCATGCAGGAATTCACCGGGATTCTCTTGTTGCGCAGACGCATGAATTTTTATCCAGTTTGTTTCTTCTTTTGAGTTGGCTTCAGGTCGTTCTTCTGCTCCTTGGCATCTGTCCGTCTCAGCATTGGTTTGACTAACAACGACAGCGGCTATGTTTTTTTCATCACGGCTATCTGTTTTTGAACCACTGGCTCGTCTTCTAGTTTCTCATATTACACCGTAATTCACCATAGTTGAGATGAGTGGGCTGCAGTTGGGCATTGCAGCGCATACTAAAAGCTTCTTGTGCGCCTCGCCCTATCCCTCTGCGCTCCCTCTTCCCCGACTCTCCCGTCCTTAGTGGTTCACATTAAAGAGGAAGCGTCGACCATCACAGAGTGGGGAAAACACGCGCTTCTACAGAGTGGATAAAACACAAGTGTTTCCCAAATGTTGTAAATCTATTGCTTTAACACGTGCAACTCAATAACCTGATTTGAAGGAATTAAACGTTTTATTTTTGGTGTTATCACAGCAAAAACAACAAGAGCTTGTTTTATATTTCGTTTCGTAGATATCTATGCCTTTGGAACGGCTTTTAAATGGATAGTTGTTACTTTTTTTTTTTTAAATGTAATTATTTGAAAAGTGTGGCGTGTATCTTTATTCAGTCCCTCGGATTTATGTAGTGACATTTTCCACAATTACTGCTGCTATAAATTATTTCATGAATGTTTTAGCCCACAAACCAAAAATGGGGCAGATGGACAACTTATAAAATGCCATTGATTTCAGCAGATTTATTGTTGTTGCATACATTGGAACTGGTTGCTGCGACCTAACTGTGCGTTCTACTTATTTATTTATTTTTTTTTTGCATACTTAAGGGGGAAAAATAAGAAGAATAAAGCTAATGAAAAAAAAAAAACTTTTGCCCAATCTTTTCTACAAAAGAACTTAAGTCCACTATGATTGAATTGAGCATATCTGGCTGCAATGTTTTGATAGGTCTGAAGTTGTGCCACTCTTTCTATTTTGAGGTCATGGACTGAACAATGCTGGAACAAATTACATGCAGTTTTGTGGTTATAATGTGACAAATGGGGTATGAATACTTTTGCAAGCCTTTGTTTAAAACTTTTAGACACCAGCTGGATAGTAATATGTGAGCCACTGAAGGTAGATGTTTAATGCAAACAGCTTTATTATCATTTAGACAATTAACTTTTTTATCTCCTCATCTTCATCATGCAAAACACACACAACTAAATAAAAAACTGATGCCATGTTATTAATGTTTTCTCAAAGGCAATGATGACCTGCTCTTGAAATTATTAATCATATGAATTAGCATGTGAAGTTTTGCTTCTGTTTTCGCTTGTTTTTCTTACATATAGTTGTAAAAGTAGGACAAGTGGGAAACCCAGACGTCTTCAGACTTAGACCAGTACATTCTCCTGATCTATACCACCCAGATACCACTTTTATTCCAATCTCTTCATGATAAATGTGCAGAAATGATAAACATTAAGACATTTGACAAATCAAACATCCGCAGGTTTTTCTGCTCAGAGAGCAGGTGACCAGTTTCTGCACTGCTATCTACCAAGAGCAAAAATTTGCTCCATTACAAATTTATTTTATTTGAACTATTTTGACACACTGTGGTTCCATTTCACAAGTCATTCCCAGTCCTTATTATTCCAGACCCTTAGAATCAATTAACAACTTAAATGCAATCTGTCTGACAACAAGTAATAGGATAAAAATGCAAAAAACAAAAATGAATTAATGAAGTTAATGAAGTTCAAGCACAGTTAAGAAACAAAATCATTTTGTATCAACCAGTCTGGAAAGGGTTACAAAGCCATTTCTATGGCTTTGGGACTCCGTGCAACTAAAGTCAGGGCTGTTATCTACAAATGGAGAAAGCATTAACAGTGGTGATGCTTCTTAGGAGTGGCCGGCCTACCATAATAACGCCAAGAGCCACACTGATGACTCATCTGGGAGGTCACAAAAGAACCTTGAACAACATCTAAAGCACTGCAGACCTCACTGGCGTCAGTTTTTTGCGTCAACATTTTTCGATTTAACAATAACAAAGAGACTGGACAACAATGGCATCCAGCTCAGAGTTTGGAGCTAAAAACCATTGCTAACCAAAAGGAGCAGAAAGGCCTGTCATTATTGATGGTCCCTGGGAAAATCCTCACCTTTCTTCATGCAGTTAGAAAGACAGAGGGGAATGAATGGAGGATGGCAGTGGGGAAGAGACAAAATGAAGAAAAATAAGGTTAAGACAGCAGACTGCAGGGGAGGAGCTTCGTCCTTGATGACCTTTCCTGGTTCTGCAGCATGTGATCATTCACTTACAAACTGCAAAACCCTCAAATTTCTTAGGTAATGCTCTAACCCACAGTCAACCAGAGTGCACATCAATACATTTGTTTGAATTTCACAAAACACACTGATAAACTTATACTCAGTCACAGACACCCTGAAAAGAAAGAAGCAGGTGTAGAAAATGGATAGATTTTGTAGTTACCAGAACATACACATGCAGCATTACAAGCAGTTCTGTCACATGAAAATTTTTGTTTTCTGTTCTTACATCACAACACAATAGAAATACAATATTGAAAAAAAATAATACTACTTTATCTAATTTTAAAATTTTATTGTGGGACAGTGGGGATGTTGCTATATTTGTCAGATTTATTAGTGATTCTAAATTTAGGTGTAGCATTAAATGTCTTTCTCGTTTATCTTACGCATGTATCTGTACTCTGCCGCTTTTCATTGGGCTCCTGGGCCACAAGGGACCCTGAGTAGACCAAACCTGACTTAGGAAATTAGTGTGTGAAAAGATCTTTTTTTTTTTTATCTCTGATCTCTAATTATCACCTTTGTATTTTTTTCTCACATTTTTTTCCTCATTTAGCAAATATTGTTGCATTAAATTTTTTAAGGAATTTATTTTTAAGGACACTGTGATGTCATATTACATGATATTTTTTATTTAAATGGTAATTTATCTAACATTACTGTTTAGTGTTTGTTGGTGGGAATACAAACAATAATGTTTTCCAGTTTTATCTCTTTTTAAAATATTTGCCATTTTAATAGATTGATTCTAATAAGATTCTAATAATACGTTACATATTTTCAGAATTTAAAGAATGTTAAAATGCGCAGCCAAGGTGTTGAGGGGATACGTTTTGGTGGCCTTAGGATTGCATCTCTGCTTTTTGCAGATGATGTGGTCCTATTGGCTTCATTAGGACGTGATCTGCAGCTCTCGCTAGATCGGTTTGCAGCCGAGTGTGAAGCAGCCGGGATGAGGATCAGTGCCTCCAAATCTGAGACCATGGTCTTAAGCCGGAAAAGGGTAGAGTGCCTTCTCCGGGTCGGGGGGGTGTCCTGCCCCAAGTGGAGGAGTTTAAGTATCTCGGGATCTTGTTCACGAATGGGGGAAGAAGGGAGCGGGAGATCGACAGGCCGATTGGCACAGCGTCTGCCCTGAAGTGGGCGCCGTACCGGTCCGTGGTAGTGAAGAGAGAGCTGAGCCAAAAAGCGAAGCTCTCGATTTACCGGTCGATCTACGTTCCTAATCTCATCTATGGTCATGAGCTTTGGGTCATGACCGAAAGAACGGGATCGCGGATACAAGCGGCCGAAATGGGTTTTCTCTGTAGGGTGTCTGGGCTCTCTCTTAGAGATAGGGTGGGAAGCTCGGTCATCCGGGAGGGAGTCAGAGTAGAGCCGCTACTTCTCCACATCGAGAGGAGCCAGTTGAGGTGGCTTGAGCATCTGGTCAGGATACATCCTGGACGCCTCCCTGGTGAGGTGTTCCGGGCACCTACCACCGGTATGAGGCCCCGGGAAAGACCCAGATACTGATCCTTAATGGTGAACTATGTTTCTCGGCTGGCCTGGGAACGCCTTGGGATTCCCCCAGAAGAGCTGGAAGAAGTGGCTGGGAAAGGGAAGTCTGGGCCTCCCTTCGTAAGCTGCTACCCCCGTGACCCGACCCCGGATAAAGTGGAAGAAAATGGATGGATGGATGGTTAAAATCAAATATTGACCTACACGGTACAAAACAACATATAATATGTTCTTAATATTTGGCATTAAACTGGAGTATATCCTTCCTGTTTTCGGTGAATTGGGATTGAAATAATATTTTTCATGCCTACACAAAGAAAACTGTTCAGTACAATGTTTTAAAGATACATTTTATTGCTTTTTTCAAATTATTATATTCAAATACACAAAGATTACCATGTTTTCATGCAATTTTGAAAGCTGATGAACAAGCTCTTAACCTTAATATAAATACTTTATATTTACGTTAAAGCTGATACCAACTTCCTAATAGCTTTGTTTTCAAACCTTCCTTTTTTTAGTCCTGCTACCTAAATTTCCCCTTCCTGTTCTCCTCAAGGGGATACCTAGAAATAGAAACTGACCTTAGAAGTTCTTTACCTGCTGATTGCATTCAGCTGGGATGATCACAACCTCTGCTTACCTCTGAGGTATGTTTACTCTCAGATGAGAATACTCTCAGACTGATTTGTTTTCAAATTCTCCAAAGAAGAACAGTGTCATTTTATGATATCTAATTTGCTGACCTACAACCAATTTTCAAGTCATTCCAAGATTTACCTGATCAAGATTAATGGGTCCAACACATCAAGTAGCAACTAAAGGCAGTCCAAGCAATTGCAATCTAAGATGTAGAATATTTAAAGTTTATTCTGACAGCCATAATCAACAGTCAGCTATCTGTGGCTTGATGAGTGTGTATGTGATTTTTTTATGCTGCTTCTAGATACACTGTGTAAAAGACAGCATTCATCCCTAGGGAAGAATAAGGCTACTCCCAGGAGGAATAAGAAGACCAAAGGGAGTGTTTGTGAAAAAATAAATCTAAAACATAATCATGAAGAACAGTTATGCAGAAAATCAAATTGGAAAAGAGTGGATACAAGAAAAATAAGTAGAAAAGGGTGAACAGATAAAGGTCACGGTGACAGTATGATGAGTCATTCAGTGTGGAGCACAGCAGCATCTTTCCCAATGTTATACTATCACCCTCTCCACCATCTGTCTACTTGCTATGACAGTAAAAACTGCCATGACTGGCAGCAGACCGCTGTTTTCCCACCACAGCAACAAATATAAAAATACAACGTATGCCACTGAGAACTACAACTGAAATTGAGAGAAAATATGGAATTGAAGTTGTGTCAGTGTATCTCTGAGGATGTTGTATCTTACATTTTGTGTATGGAGTATCTGTCAGGATAGCCTGGTTGCTGATCAACCAATGAGCTTCCAGAAGTAATTGGATTTTTGTGAAACCACTAGCAACAGCATCAACATCCATGGCAACCTATTCTGGTCTACACTGCCAAAGGCTGCTGAAGAGGAAAACACCACATGCAAAGTCACTACAGCACTCCTAAAAAACCCAATCTATAAATGATTGTCTTGTATAATATTTGTGAAAAACTGAATATTTATGTCTTAATTTTACAATATATTCTAAAGGTTTTAGGAAGTGAAGCAAAATATTTTAATTACTTTTAATGACAAAAGATCCCCATTCAGATGCATGCTCGGATTTATTGAATATAACCGTAAATCTTTTTAGTCCAATCATATAGACATATTCAAAGTCAATACTTTCCATCAGCTGTGGTCAACTGGGGGCTTGTCAAGCCCCCAGTTGACACCACAAAACCACACACCCAACTGCCCGTCACCCATAAGATGCTGATCCTTAAATGCTTTCTATGTGAAAAAAACAGTAAAAGTTTTTTTTGATGACTGCATTTACAAGAGATACACATCCAAATATAGGAATCCTGAGTCAGTGGTAAAATCTGTCATGAAAAACAAGTTTGTAACAACAAAGTTCACTTGGATGCTTTGTCTAGAAGAGAGGGAGTTTTAAACATAGAGGCAGGGTCAAAAACTAAGAGAAAATGAAGACATCAGCATAAGTCCGCATTCAGCTAAACAAAATTCCAGGGCCAGGCATAATTGCTGTAGAAAAAAACTCAGAAAACATAAGGTTAATGTGAGTGATAACAGCATACAATCAGACAATAGTAGGAAAAAGTTGTAGAGTGTAGAAAAGTAGTCCGCACTCTATAAATTTGTCCACCAGCAAATTTATAAGCAGAAATTTTAAAGTCACCCAGATTTTTATGTCTTCATGGCATGCCTGTGTAACCCACATAAAATGGGAATGTCTTTTTAAGAAACAGGTTAGGGAAGCTTAAGTAATCTACCTAGCTAATAGGAAGTTTAGTTTCCAGTGTGTATCAACCAATCAGAATACAGACTGTCGCTGTAGGTCCCGTCCTTCTTCCCCGTGTCTGCAGCATCGTTTGTGTGTGCGGGAGAGATTCGCCATGAGGAGGAGACTGCTAAGTTGTGCAGCATGAGAGTGTGTTAAGACGGTTGTAGTACTGGATATGAACTTGAAACAAAGCCTTTTACAGATAGAATTGCTATTTATCATCCGACTTCTAAGCTGGAAGTTGTTGAAGACAGTAAACTTCAGTTTTTCTGCCGAGCACTGTTAGAGCTACCTCGTTAGCTCTTATTAGCTATTGGTTTCCTAGATGTCCATCTCGTGGCCCACATGTCCGGACTGAAAGCCACCATATTGTTGTCCCAAACGTGTCGCATTGAGATCGGTCAGGTTTTTTTTTTTTTTTCTATGCTGGACTGTTCCTGAGGTGGATTCCTCCTGTGACTTTGATGGCGAGCCTTCCCATCTGGACTTAAAAAGAACTGGAGTCCTTCTTTTCCATTTGGAGTCCTGCTGCACCCTGCGGTGTGGTAGGCCTGTATCACTCACATCTTCACACACAGTTGGTTATGCGTGAGACCACTGACTGACATTTTTACTTATTGTTTCATCCTGGAATTTTGGACATTATCCTTTGGACAAGTTTTTATTTGGGACATTAGAACAAACTGCTGTGTAGGAAATTCTCCTCAGGTGAACGGTGTTGAGTCGAACCTGAATTGGAACTGAAATTGATTAATCTGTTGTCTATTACAATTTAGAATTCAGATTACCAGGGATCACCCAAAAGATTTAAAACTGAGAATTAGCACTTGGACAAGTATTATTATTATTTCTTGTATTTTATTGTATGTCATTTTATTTTCTTAATTGTGTGTCTTGTACATCTGTTTGTCAATTTTATGGTTTATGTTACTAAAGCCAGTTGTTCTGTAAGTTCAATCAACTGCCTTTGTGTGTCATTTAGACACTCCACTGTGCTCCCATAGCCGAACCTATTGGCCCATTCATCTAAAATGTATAGTACCCTTCTCTACTGTGTTACACCTGCATCCCCATCTAAAAATGGGGTGGTGCTTAAAGATGTCACTGTTTTGAATTATTTGGTTAGGATTGGGCCAATCATAGAAATAACACTAATAATTTCTATTTTGTAAGGGGACAAAAATCAGTTTGCTGCCCTCTGCATGGTGGCTCGGTGAGGACAAACAAATTAAAAATAATACAGGTTATATTAAAGTTGCTACATTATTGTCCAAAACATCTACTATGATTAAACTGTCTCTCAGGGGCAGTGTATAGTGCAGAAACAGGAGAGAGGTGTGTTAAACTACAAATCTGTTTCCTAGTCTGGATCCTGAGTTCTCTTGTCTTTTAGAGATTCCAAGAAGGAAGAGTTGCTCTGCCTAAACTGCTATAGATGCCATCTTTTTGGATCAGACTAGATTTTTCCATAAATTTTTGCCAATTATGAATGTGGCGTGAACAATCTAATTTCCAAGCTTTCGTCCAATAGATACTGGAATATCGCTTTATCATTTTTGAGTTCTGAAACAAGAGTTCGTGGATTTTACTGACAAAATTTCTCCAGTATGACTTGTGTTACTGGCATTAGTCTGGCTCATCTGCTGTTCAAATAATCTTTGTGCGGTGACTTCCAATCTACGCGTGGGACACCAATCCTCTGTCAGAGACACACATACTGTAACAGATGATTGTAAATATTATAACAAATGCATGACAAAGTTTCACAGCTCCCACCCTTCTCAGAAGTTGTACGGACATACAGTAAATGATCTGGCACCTATTACAAATGCAACATTGGAAGTAGCTATATCTTCTGTCTATCTGCAGGGCTGAATCTCCCAGTCTCTTCATCTTACCAGCTGCCCTCCTTTGTTTCTATGGAGATATTCTGCTGCAGAGCCAAGGGTGGTTGTGAGCTTCTGTGACATCAGATGTATTATAGTAACATCAGATGGAGCTGCAGACATTGAATGAACATGCAAAAGGCAAAGTAGCAGAAGCACAGACAAGATTAGGAAAACCAACAGAAAAACATGTGAGGTAACACTTTTCCAATATGCCTTATGAAAAAGCATATTGGAAAGGAATCACTAGTAAAGTGGCAGGTTATTCATTGAAGCACTAACTCATAACTGCTGTTATACAGCATGACAGTGCAACTGCTGTAAACCTTTGTGAGAATGTTAATATTTACCCCTTTGGCACAGACAGGATTTGAAGTTTTCCACTCTGCTCCGGCTCACTTCTGTTATCTTTACGGTCCAAACACGCTGCCAGCACAGAAGGGAATCACCACGTCTTTTCCAAGCCAAACATAAATCCCTGTAGATGTTGTTCTGCTTTAGTTTTTTTTTTTTTTTTTTTTTTTTTTTTTTTTTATGTCTGCCGCAGTGCATCTTTTATTTTCTGTATGCCTTTCTTTTCATTTCATTGATGTTTGCTGACTGTGTTCTCTAAACAGGGGCTGGGCCAGCTATGATCTAACAGGGAGCTTTCAATTGTTTTGACGTCTGTTGTGTTGATGTGTTTCCCTGCGATCCAGAGACTACTGCTCACTACGAAAAAGTGTGAAACTCTGCTTGGTAACGTGATTAAACAGCGAGGCTCCCTGCGTGTGAAACATCCCATCCACTAGTGTATTCTTTTAACAAAGAGATCTCCAGTGACTACAAATATAACAAAGTATTGAAAAAGAGATTTCAAAATACAAAATACACTTTTTAAAGCAAGAGGGGAAAACATGATTACACATTCTGTGTATGGTTGATGACAACGCAAGGGAAAGCATAATCAAACTCAGCTGAATTCGTAGACGCCGGTGAACGCCTGACTTTCGACACATTTAAAGAAGTAATTAAAAACAAAACAAAAACAACTGAACATACTCAGAGGAGCTGATCAGATACCTTATGTGATGTCATCAGAGGTGCGTGTAGAAGATTGTCTCAGGTGGGATAGATTTTAACCTGATCATGTAATTATTTACATTGAAAATTACAAAACAAGCTGAAAATCTGACCATCAAATCTTGTTTTATAGAGAACAAACTATATTTAAAATGACTGACTGATTTTGACAAAAAGAAAAAGTCTGGCTAGTAGCTTTAGTGTTTTTTTTTCAACAAAAATATCCAATCAATTCTAAAATTCAACCTAGTGTTTTTCTTAACATTAGTCAAAACACCTTCAAACATTTAATCACTTAACCCACACATATACTTTTAATCGTGTTAATCCGCTGAAAGACATATGTTTGTATTTTATTCAGGGCTAAATGAGAAAAAGCCTAGTTGAATTTTATCTGGGATTAATAAAGTATATTCATTCATTCATTTAAATGAGGAACTAGATAGTATGTTGTGCATGTATGATTGTGCATGATTTGTTCATAAATAAGAATAAAGCCTCAAATATTTTCACAGGCTCTAGTATCCGTAAATGAGTGAAAACAGGCTGCAGCTCCCGTGAAAGAAAGACAGTACACCTCATAATCTCTTTATATGGGTCATGTTGAAGACGGTGCACAACAACGCAGAATAAATCCAGGCACACACAGCCTTCAACTGTCAATATTCTGCTCTATCCCAAATGGAAAAACAACAATAAAAAAACACCCAAAGTGCACTCTGGGATAGAGCTGAGACATGTAAACAAGTGTGTGTTGGGGTGTGCATGTCTAAAGTGTCTGTATCGACATGTGCCTAAATGCATTTTTATTGTTCTTCATGAATACATCAAAAGAATAGCAGCAACCAGCGCACATGAGAATGTGTCTGTTTCACATATTTAGCAATACAGAGCACACACATATAACAAAGGCATATGGCTAACAGTCTTTGATTGGTATCACAGTTTCATATCAGTCAAATCACAGATGGACTCAGTTTTTTTTTTGCCACCATTTTTAAAACTTGCTTTCAAATATTACTTATTTTTTATTGTCCATGATTATTATGACCTTTTGGGAAAAATAAATAAAAAACAAAGTAAAAAAAGAACAATAACAAAAAAAAAAAAATCAAAGTCCCCGTAAAGTGAGAGGTGCTTTGCAAAAATGCTGGCAGATTGCTGTGCTTAAGTATTGTATGCCATTTAGAAACTGTCCAGATGATTTTTTTTTCTTTTTTTTTTTACATCTAAATGTAAAGAAAAGTTTCCATCCATAAAGTATCAAGTCCAAACTGTGTGCTACAAAATGTTCTGAGAACAGCTTTATGTGCCTGTTGATTATGCATTTTGGATTGAAAAATGGGAGTATTACTAGTCACCAATTGGAGGGCACCCGTTGAAATTAAGAAGGCAAGGGAAGTAGATCAGATCCACCGGGCCTATCCAGGCCAACAGAACCAGAACGAAGTCTCTGCATCCTGAAGAGAAAAATATTCACTCCAGGTTAGTGGATGACCTTAACCAATGGTTTACAATTCTGATCCCAGGGGCTCTGTGTGTTAGACGAGTCTCTACTCCAACACACATAATTTAAATAATTGCATTACCTCCAGCTCGTCCCATTGAGCGATGCAGTACCGTTTTTATCATTCATTCATTTAAGTCAAGTGAGTGGGTGAAGGGAAACTCATAAAACATGAGGGGCAATAGGTCCTGAGGAAAAGTACAGAGAACCTCCGACCTAAACTATACTGTTTTAAATTTTGCCTCAACCCTTTAATCGAAAAGTATTGTTTTTGACATGTCTGAGACCTCTTACACAAAATTCTCCCTTTCTTCTGAGACCTGAGTAAAAGCCAGTTATTCTCTTTTTCCCTCTGGTGGATGATCTGAGTACTGCAGGAAGCAAGTGCCAATTTTGCTGGGCACACCTTGTATAAAGGAATGATTTTATGAAGTACAGCAATCTTTTTTTAAATAGTTAGAAAATAAAATGTAAAGCAACTAAATATTTAGTCAAGTTAACATCTAGTAGACTAAAGAAGCCAAGATTAACGTAAATATCCAGAAACACTTATTTTTAAAAGAAATGTGTTTATCAGTTGGACTAATTTACATTTAAAATTACATTTTATGAGTCACTCCGTCAGTTGTTATTAATAGGATTGATGTGCACTGTAATGAAAAATGTACAAAATACAGCCATATCTTTATTTAGACTTCTGTATTGCACTAAATATGTTATTGATTATTCCTTCATGTTGAAGCCAATGCACAATTTATCAATGTAACACTTAAATAATTTCAATATTTGGATATATAATTTAACAAAAGCTTTTTCTGAGAATTATGTGTCAAACTTTGTGGGGTCAGGGTAATTTAAAACACATGATGAATTATAATTTTTTATTTATTTGTTTTACCTTCAAGGGAGGCAACTGACATGAGATCATCAGGGGATCCAGGACATCTGAGCGGAAACAAATTATTTCACCTGAGGGTTTGAGAAGAGAAAGAAAGGAAATTTGTCAGAACTGCAGAGTATGTCACTCTGATGGTCTCATTAACAAAGAAATCATCTTTCTTCTTCCCATTTGGTCTTGCCATGCCAAAGTCTACATTGGAAATGCTCAAAATTCAAATCAAGTTATGCAATTTTCATTTGATCTTTATTTGTACATGTTCAATTATTTATACAACAAATCAGTGACAATAGACCTATTTTGATAAAAGAGAAACATACAAACACAGTAGTAATTAAGAATGTCGTCTCAATTAACTACGCTAATAAAATATGAGCTAAAAAGAAGAGCGTGTCTCATAAAATTATTTTTCTTTTTGTCTTAACAGACGTTTTTTGTAATGGGATACTGAAGTTAGCATCTAAAGACAAATAATCTGAATTCCCATAGTCTGTTTCCATTAATACTTGCATTTTTACTGGTAGCTGTTCAGCTGAGGCACTGTTTGTTTTCAAGAAACAAAGTAAAAGTATTTAATAGCATAAAGTACATAATGTGAACTGCAGCAATGAAAAAGATACGTAAGTAAAATGTAGAAAACAAAGGCAAACTCAAATGACAGATACATACAGTAAGAATTAGAAAATTAGAAAAAAAAGTAGAAGTGTGGGTTGTAAATCAATGGGAACCTTTCATAAAACCAGAAAGTCCTAAATATTTATATAACACCACTTAGTTCAATCTTCAAAGTATGATATACACACCCTCATTATATTTAAAAAGCCCCAGATTGCATTAAACTTTTCATCAAACTCTTTTGAACATGCTTAACATATATCAGTATATAATGTGGTTTGACCATAACTTATATCTAAACACAAACGTGTAGCTTTGCAGCATGTTTAAAATGAGCTGAAATACATCAACTTAATGTTTTACTTCAAAGAGTAATTGAGCCAAATGCATAGACATTTGTGCTTGAAAGCATTTATATAGCCTCCAGAGGATAAGCCATCACAGAATAAGAAAATCCATAAAACAAATGAAGAATTAACTTTTTTTCTTTTTGTACTTTTTGTGTTTTATTCCAATATTGGTGAACCTCTGGAGAACACAGAAGTCATGAAAGCAGGTGCGAGCCACCTGGCCTGTTAGAAGCAAAAAGTGGCCACCAGGGGGCACAGCTTAGACACGCTGATTTGGCATGCTGTTGCTGGTGCTACTGATTTTATGTCCAAAGTCAAATGAAGGTGAAAGGCAACCTGGACACAAAGGAAGAACATTTTGCCCTTTGCACAATGTACACAGAGAAGCACACTGGCTGGAAGGCTAATTATGTGAAATATGTGCATCTGTAACTAATCAGATGCCAGATTATTAGAATTATACACTTATTTAAAAAAAAAAAAAACAAACAAACAAAAAACTGTGATGGACTGGCAACCTTTCTGCCTCCTGTCCAATGACTGCTGGAGATAGACATCAGACACCTGAGAAAGCTGCAAGCAAAAGCAGGTAAAGAGAATGGGTGGATTTATGGACGGATGAATGGATGGATGGAAAAATGTTTTCCACAAAAAGAGATTGATAAATGCCATAAAACAAATCTAAACGCTACAGCAACCTATTCTTTCATGTGTGAGGGAGCCCTGTGCACAATCATTGATGTTGACCTGCTTGTTTGAGATTTTTATGTCTTTGTCTGACTACTAGACACACAGATATAGAAATACTGTAGGACTTTTTCAATATAAACAAAGGGATCACAGACAGAGCTTACCATTTTTGTCAGTGGAGGAACAGCGTCCTCCGATGGCCACCCGCAGTAGTGCACTCGGGACTGTCGTGCAACGTATTCCCAGTCCATTCATAATTCTTCACGCGCTGCCTCTTCCTTTCAGTCTCCCACCACAACACCGTTTTGAGTTGTGGCTCGTGATTGTTGACCAGTACAGAGTGGCTGAGGTCTTCACTGGATCCTTTTGTTTTTTTTTTTTGTACCGGCAGTGTTTAACAGTCGTTGAATATGTTTTGGTCTGATTGATTAAGACACCGAACAGACAAGCCACTCACACTAGAATCTCCAATATAGCCTTGAAACCATCTGGGAGGTTACTGTGGAAACAGTAATGCTATGGCAACGGTGACTTGGGGAGGGGGGGAAAGGGTTACCGAGGAAACACGCGTCACCATGGAGACTGCATCACAGCGGGCTCTGTTTGAGGCTACCACAAGAGAAACGCGCCCCATCTTTGATCGGAGAACACGCCCTATTTTGTCTCCCTCCTCACGTGTGTCTAGTATCTACAATGAGGCCCTGACGGCCGTCTTGACTCTGGTGGTTTACATGGAACTGCTTACGCATTAAATAGCCTACCAAGACAATTTATATCTATGGATTTTTTTTTTAAGACAGTAGTATTTAGACTAGACTTTGACTCACAATAAAGGTATACCACAAAACGGTTTATATGACATAGATATATATTATGCTGGATTACGTCATTCTGACATAATTTATGCTTGACCACACACAGAGGCTACACATATTTAAATGACTCCGAATATTAAACATATAGGCTATTACTGTCGAATCACGACTCCTGACGCAACACCGTGTGAGCGTCCTTTGTCAGAAGCATCTACTTGTACTCGTCTTTCACAGTCATAAAGCTTTTATCTCTACCTGTTGTAATGTGCTTAACATACTGGCCACTGCACGGCACACAGCAGGTTTGTTACCGCTCATTCAGAGAACAACAGTAGATTTCAAGGTGGAGCTCATTCTCTTTTTGCAAACAAGAATTCCTTAAATATATATAGATTTTTTTTTTTTTTTAAATCCAAATTGTATGAATAGCGCACAAAGCATCTCTTTAAAACAGACGGGTTGTGCCCATTTTTATCCCCCCTTTTGCGCTCATTTTATCTGCCGTTGCCTCCGAAAGCTGCTGCATATATGTTTTGACTCATCACGTCATCCTGTGCCCAGGGGTCATTTGCTGTAAAGCTGGCTACACGTCGGTGAAGATCTTTTTGTTTATGTTGACACAGTTCTGAGAGTTGTTCTGAGCGGTGGTCGTGGTGGTCGGGAAGTTTGGCTGCTGCTTGAACGCGCTGTTGATCCCGTGCTCCTCTATCACCATGTACTCGCTTTTACTGAGTGAGGAGGAAGACCGAGTCTTCCTCAGCTCCTCCGTGTCCGCCAGGGGTTGACAGCTCCCCACGTGCAGATACTGCGCCTGCTCCTCGCCGTCAGTCTCTCTGTGGTAGAAGTAGTTAAAGTTGGACACGATGACGGGCACGGGCAACGCTATGGTCAACACACCCGCGATCGCGCACAGGGACCCCACAATCTTGCCCCCGATCGTCACGGGGTGCATGTCCCCGTAACCCACGGTGGTCATGGTGACGACCGCCCACCAGAAAGCGTCCGGGATGCTGTTGAACCCCGATTCCGGGTCGTCTGCCTCGGCGAAGTAGACAGCGCTGGAGAAGAGGATGACCCCGATAAACAAGAAAAAGATGAGGAGCCCCAGTTCGCGCATGCTGGCCTTTAGAGTCTGCCCTAAAATCTGGAGGCCCTTGGAGTGCCGCGAAAGCTTAAAGATGCGAAACACCCGAACGAGCCTGATTACACGCAGGATGGCCAGAGACATGGCCTGCTGTCCGTTCCCCTGCCTCTCTGCCAGCTCCGTGCCCAGGGTGATGAAGTAGGGAATGATGGCAACGATGTCAATGATGTTCATGATGTTTTTGGAGAACGTGGCTTTGCTCGGGCATGCAAAGAAGCGCACCAGCAGCTCGAATGAAAACCAGATGATGCATAGCGTCTCCACCACGAAGAAGGGGTCTGAGAAGGGGCTAATGAAATAGGGCAGCGTGCCATTTATCAGAGGAGCAATGGTGATCGGGTCCCTGTTCTCGTCCCTGAACTCCGGCAGCGTCTCTAAGCAGAAGATGACAATGGAGATGAGAATGACCAACACAGACACTATCGCGATTCCCCGGGCGGGACCCGAGCTCTCTGGATACTCAAAGAGCAGCCACACCTGCCTTTGAAACTCATTATCAGGCAGCGGCCGCTCCTCCTCCTTAATAAAGCCCTCATCCTCTCTGAACTTCTCCATAGCCTCCTCCCCCAGCTCGTAGAAGCGGATCTCCTCAGAAAAAATGTCAATGGGCACGTTAACAGGTCTCCTGATGCGCCCGCCTGACTGGTAGTAATAAAGAATGGCATCGAAGCTGGGTCGGTTCCGATCAAAAAAGTATTCGTTCCTGAGGGGGTCGAAGTATCTCATTCTCTTCTTGGGGTCTCCCAGCAGCGTCTCTGGGAACTGTGACAGCGTCTTCAGCTGCGTCTCGAAGCGCAACCCTGAGATGTTGATGACCACCCGCTCGCAGCACTCATGGTCCGGCTCGTATCGGTCCAGAGAGTGGTGGCCCGGCAAAGCCGCCGACTCCTCCAGCATGTTGTCACACGCCACGACCGTCATCACGTCGGCCTCCGTCTCGGTGTAGCCGTGGTTCACCAGGTTGTCGCCTCTGGTTTTGGTTGCGCTCGGCGAGGGTGATTGCAGGAGACTGAGGTGGTCGTCCATGCGCGGCTGAAGTCGCATGCAGGGGCGGACGCCTCGCCCCCTCCGCGGACCCCGATCAACCACAGCCGCCGCCACAGCCTCGGTTCTTCCACGTCTCTTTCTCTCTCTCGCTCCTCATGCGCCTCACTTTCGCTCTTCTACTGTTGCCGTCCCCGCCCACGGGAGAGAGATCTGGATTTATCAACAGGCTATCCACCCGCCTACGGCGCGCCGCTGATTGCTTTATTTTTCCAATAGTCCGCCAATAGCAGGGCGCACCGATACAGAAGACACAACATACGGACGTCATTCAGCACTTTAGCTTGGGCGTGCCAGCCTCCCTTTGCCCCCATCCCCATATTGTGCGCACACACACATGCACACACACGAGCTTACACTCTCATTTTAAACAAGGTCATTCCTCACAGACAGGACAGTTTCAATTAGGCTGCTTATAAATATATCAGAGCCCATTTATTCTTGAAGTTAAAAAAAAAAGTCTGTTCTCAATTTCCATCACCTTAGGTTACTTCTTAAATTCAAAAGCAACAAAACTGCACATACAAGTATTTGCAAGGTATTAAATGTGTCTTGTTTTTTATCACTTTGTGGCCTTAAATGTGCTCTATAAAAATGAAATGGCATTCACAGACAATGCATAAAACTCTAACTTTTAACTTCATTTTAACTTCTTACTCTGCTTACAGCATAGGATAAGTGATATGGATGTAAACTGATTCACTACACAGCATATTTGCAGTTCAGCTCAAAATTGTTGATACCTCTGGCTGATTAAGATTTAAGAGTTTAAATTTGAACCAAGAGGTTCAAGAAATGACCCTGGTTCCTAGATAAAATCAACAAGTGGCTGGGCCACACCAAAACATGAACACCCCTTCCACTCAGAAGCAAAATGTTGGTCAAATTTAAAGATTTCTTAATACTTAGAAAACTCTCTGTAGTTATTGTGCTATAGGCTTAGGCTACTGGAAGACAAACTGATCACTTTTTCTCATTTCCTTCTTGCATTACTCTCCAATTTGCACTACTGGCCATTATTTCAGCTGTGAACTTTGTTTTCTCTCACTTATTTTTCTCTCTATAGAAGCTACCCATGGTCTGGCATTCTCTTTGGCTGTTTTTCTTTCCTAGACGGGGGCATCTCACTCTTCAACAATAAGACCCAAGTGATTTTCTGCTGTCGCAATGAGCTCATCCAGGATGAGTGAATGCTTCAAGTCAATGACTTGAGGCAATCTGTTGGGCTTTCTAAGATAGAAACTTTTTAAATCTACTTTGAATAATTAATTGAGGTTGTGTTGCTCTTTGATAATAGGAACAATTGGAATGTATGTGTGATAGAATTGAATATTTTTTTAAAGTGCCTTGAGACAACATTTGTTGTGAATTAGTGCTTTATGAGTAAAGTGAACTGAAATGAATTCAGACTGTTTGACTAGTCAGTTTGGTTTTTATTTGCAAATTTATTTCGCCAGGTTTTAATTAGCTTTATTTAATTCAGACAATATTTACTGTGATTTTCTGGGGGGAGTTCTATAAACATTACTATTGGGGAGTAATGTTGTTTGATTCCCAATTTAACGAGTTGTTTTTCATCCACCAGCTGTGTTGTTTGACGAACAAAAAGCCCAACCAAAAGGAACCCTTTATTTTTTGTGGACACATGAAGCCATATGCAGTCTGTTCGGTTATATTAAAAGATATCAGCTTTACTGTCTGCATGACACAGGAAAATTTCAGGAAATGGCACAGACTTTTTCATTCCCCCAACAGAACTGAACACTCACAAATGATTGATTTTCTCTCAATCATTTGTTGATACCTCTGGCTGATTAAGAGGTATCAACATGCACTGTATGCATGTTTGACAATGCACACAGTGTCAAACATGTATGCATTTGTTTCTGTGTCATGTGCACTGAAGGGAAACTACATAAAAGCACGACAGCTGACAGCTAACTGAGCTGAATCTGTTCACTACAGAACACACCAAACAGATGAGGCATCATTAAGTACTTCACCAGTCGTTATGTTGGCTCTTCTGATGTCTTTTACAGATGGAGCTCACCTTGCAGATGTGTCCAGCATTTTTATTTTTATTTTTCTTACCTTCACTTTCTTAGGTTCATTGCATGCTAGCACACAGGCATGCACCTTGACAAGAAGTGGAAGGAACAAAGCACAAAAGGGAGGAAAGGGGAAAAAAAAGATAACCGATTGTGAGAATAATTGTGCTTGTGGCCTAACAACATCTGCTTCCTCAAGATTAAATTAAAGTGAATAATAAATGACTGAACTAATCTAAAAAGTCTCTCAGTGGTGTAAGCAATCTGTGCCAACACTCAGTCACACATATTCAGCCATACTTATAATTTACAGTATAAATGTTCAAACTGCTGTTCATCCATATGTGTAGGAGCATTGATTTATGTTTTACAAAGTAAATAAATAGAGGAAAGATGTCATATCATTAAAAACAACATAATTGTGCAAAGGTGATGTAAGGTATGCATTTCCATTTTTGAGTTTCAAGATTCTACACAGATCAGAAGCTTTGACATAAAGATCCTGGGCAGGAACGTCATTGAAATGTGTGCTTTTAATAATGACATTATTTTTGATGGTCTAATATTCAAGCAAAGGGGAAAAACTGTACGGATTTTTTTTTAAATATAGGTTATGAGCACATGTTTGTGCTCATAACATGTGAATTGCTTCACATAAAAACAATGTTCAGCATTGTTGTCCTGTTGGAACATCTACTAATGTCCAGGTTCCAATCATCAAACTTGAACTGTCGCTGAGAAGAAAAGAAATTGGTAAGGATCCTCAGAAGGAGCCATCACAGGTCAAACCTCTCAACTTCCCAGTGAAAAGTACAAATTGAGTGCAAATCAACAGAAGAGGCACCTGAACCAAAATTTATACTTTTAACATCGGCACTCCTCCACTTGGACAAGGCAAATGTTTTGTGAGGACAAGCTTCGTAGTTGGAAAAGGCAGATATTTGGTATTTAGTCAGAACAAAAAGTGTGTTTGAAGGAGTAAATGAGAAGCTTTCAGATTGAGCCTCTAAGCCCACACCTTCTGCATATTGCTTGTGAGAACAATAATCTCAGCGTTTTTCATGAAGGCTCTTTAATCAATGAGATACTTCAACTTTGTTTTTTATCCATATGCTGTTATCTTTGAGTTATATCCAGGGATCTTCAGTTGTTTTTGTGGAAGAACACAGCAGTCTTTTAACACAGAAAGTGCGTCATATGAGGACACATTTGCCAGCCTTGGAATCCCAAGACTGATGACAGAGTTTATGTCCTGAGCTGTTTGTTTTGATGTGCTGGCTCTCTCTTATACACACACACGCACACACGCACATCATTTCAGCTTTATGATGACTCCCCCTGTGCCTGCTTAACAGGTCTGCTGTGCAACAACCTGATTTTGGATCATAAGGATGAAACTGGTTCTTTTTCTTCTTCTCAGGTTTAGCTATATTTACTTGGCTTAATCTTCCTTTAAAACGTTAGCTTAGTAAATATTTTAAAGCTTTACAATCTGTTACACCTCGGTTTTCATGACAATGACATCAAATAACCATTTACTGTAGAACTTAATCACCGTTTGAGGAATTGATTAAATGTAATTGCAAATGTATAAATCTTTGGACTTCCTCAAATTTTTGATGTTTTTTTCTGTGTTTACTTTCACTGTAAATGTGCAGAAAAGAACAATATCTTAATCCTGCTTCAACTTTTTAGAATTTGAAACTTTATGTCTTTTAAAGATCAGTACAACTTTTATTCATCCTTCACAGTAAGAGTGATTTTAATGGATGCGTGTAGCTGTGGCACATTCAGTTTAGACCCTGTTTTCTTATTGAGGCCACATTGAAGCTGTCTTGCACAAAAAAAGGGCCAGTCAGTCTACAGGGACAAAGCTCTGGGACAGCCAAAGGGCCTTCTTATGTGGTTTCCTCCCTCCATGTTAAATATAGGTCCACTCTAGCTCCCTTATTAACCTACGAAATGAGGCTACCTTTCACAGAGCACTTGAACGCATCCAAAGTGGAGTGTCAGTGAAACAGAGTCGAGAAGCAGACGAAATCGAGCCTTTTGCAGAAGGAAATGCTTTGCTGGCTGAGCTTGTGAACATCTGGTGACACTTGAGGAACCAGACTGGTTTGGATCATCTCTTTATGGATGCACAGTAGCATGCACTTGAAATACTCCTGGGACAAGGATGACAAACAGCTCTTCTATAGAAGTTCTATCCCTAGTTTAAGTTTCCAGCAGTAAACAATTTTAATTCATTAGAATTTTACCAAAATACAGTAATTAACCTTTTTCTTTTTTCCATATTTTAGTAATACTGCCACTGATATCAGGAAACATTACTTTTTTTGAGCTGATTGCTTTTGACTTCCTATTTTTTGCTTGTCGAAAAGTATTACTGATTACACTTTAAAAATGATGTAGCTTTATGTTATTAAAGCTAAAGTTTAATCAGTAATACTTTTATAACAAATTTATGTCAGACCATGATTTCTTGGTTAATGTCAAGTTGTCATAACAAAGACATTTTGAATAATGTCAACTTTGTATTAACAGTGTCATGATTTACCAAATGACACTTTATGACAACAGTCATAAATATTCATGAAGGCTTACTCATATTCATGACAGGTGTTATATCATGTTTATGACGGTGTCATGACAGTCTTATTCACAACCTGTCAAATAAAGTGTTGCCGGATAGATTTACCACATAAAATCCCACTAAATTAAAGTAAAAGTTGGGGTTGTGAAGATTTTAGCACTATAAATTTCTCTTTCATGTAGGTGTCCATCTTATCCCAAAATTACTCAAGTCTTTGTTTGAATTAGAAACAGGCACAGTCTGAAACTCCTTCAGCCGCTGCTTTCTTGCTTCTCAGCTTGTGCAACTTTCTCTCCAGGCCCACATCCTGTTCTTTACCACATGTCCATAAACAGCAAGTGCACATAAGCGCTGCCAAAGAATATTTGCAAGTGAAGAGTAGGCTTGTGCACAGAGAATTTGCACGTGTGAGTAAATTTATTAAAACATTCAAATTAGCATAACTAGTGACACATGATGGCTGGCGTGCAGCTGCACATGACGGAGGATCATGGGAGGTAGATAGGAGCAGAAGCATCAAATGAAAGAGGACAGGGCCATCTGTAGAATAAAGCCTGACTGGCCAGGAGCCATGTCAGGACCAACTGTAACCCCAGCAACAGAGAGAGAAATGTGGGACAAAGGGTAAGCATGGAGGAGGAACATTGTAAAATTTCAGCTGGTCAAGACACTGTGTAATTGATGGAACTTAATGGACTTTTTTCCATGGTGTTTAGAGAAAAGGATATAAATAAATCTCAAGCACTTGCATAAAGCATGCATGTGCACTGCCGCACATGGTTGGACAAATACTGGATAAACATGTTGACACAACTGCATCCAAGGCTAGCCTTTATCAAGCTCTTCTTTTTGTTTCAATTGCTGTAAAAACACTGTGCCACTATGTGACATGTGGCTGTCAAACTGAATTAGGCACAGCGAGGGATTCTGGAGAGTTCTAGCAAGTGTTTCATGTCATAAATGTGAAGATGCCAAGCAGCAGGCTGTATGACTGTATACATAAAACAGTAAAGTTTTAGAGTCATTGGATTATTTATTATGCTGCAGTAGTAAAACCAGGGTACTCCCTGTTTTCCAGTCTTGAATTATGTTTAGATAAAAACACAAGAATAGACAGCATAAAGAAAAAATGACTTGGGAAGAAAAGTTCATAGAGGTTAATTATTAAAAATGATACACCTCATCTTGAAATACTGGAGGCAATGCAGGATTTTTATGGTTACATACTGCCACACTCTGCTAAGACTCAAAACAGGATGATGTTCATGCTTCCAATAAGTAGTTATATTGTTAACTTGATAACTTAAAACAATGGACATTTATAAATCAAAATAACTTTATAAATCGATGAGGTCCAGTCTCTCTGCTTCTTAAGAATGTTTCATTAAATTAGAGACAATGCTTAAATGTGGATTGTGAAATCACTTCATGAGTAAATCCACACTGGATCAGGAGGCAGCAACAGTTTAGCTAAAGAGCAGCTAAGCATTTATACCTGGTTCAAAGTTATGATACATGACCTTTACATGATTATATCACAACATTTAACATGGGGAAAAGTGAAAACCTCAAATTGTGAAGCCACACAGTACACATTAAAATCTGCTTGGTTTTGTACATCCAGATATTGTGACAAGAGAGCAGAGCTGCAAAAAGTTGAGAGAGATGACCTCCTCTGCTGGCCACCCATCCACCTAGTTTGAGAGGCAATAAGTCATTATGAGTCTGACACACACACACACACGCACACGCAGATAATTACTTTGTGCCTGGAGCTCTTTGGTGGACTACCCAACCTCAGCTTACATCCACTTTAAAGTGGCACATCCCTCATGAAGTGGGTCAGCATGTCTTTGCTTCCTTTTAATTTTGCTGTCTCACATTCAGTTCATCTAACCTTCTGCCATATTTTTCTTATACTCACAATAAGTAAACGATTAGCCCAAGTGAAATGTTGTTTCGTAAGCAGGAGCGTAGAGAACCTAATACAACAGAAAATTTCTGAATTACTTGTTAATTTCCTTGAAAGCAAGGTCGAACAAGCAAAATCAGACTCATGCAAGTTAAGCACCCTTCTCATTGTCTCTATGTTTCAATATTTGTTCACATCTCTCCCTATTGACTACTTCCTGCTTGAATGAATCATTGCTGAAGGTTTCTTTTTGTTAAATACAACCCACAAATGCATAAACAAATGCATTTGTTACATGCTCAATATGAGGGGTTGCTGCAAAGTTAAAGGGGCAGTATTATGTAAAATCAACTTTTTGGATGTTTACATCATGTTATAAGGTTATTCCCTCATCAAAAACATACCTGGGGTGTTGTGTTGATTCTTTCATGCATGTTTGAGAAATTCTTTAATCTGCCATGGCAACCATTCAGCTGTACACAAAGCTCAGGGGGACCGAACACTGCCTCCGAGATGCAGAGCACCGTCCACCCCTTACCCCACAGCTTCTTCAGTCAGCAACCCTAGACTAGCCAGCAGCAATTAGCAAACACCTGGTGGAACTGCACACCTGCTGCGCTAATTGCAGGAGCTACTGCTCTGTACTGACAATAAAAACATTGTTAAAAGGTTAACAGAAGAGAGATGTTAAGTCATATTTCAAAATGTGTAATTGATTTTGAATGATTAAGACTTACTGAATTGACTATGTATTTGTGTATATTTGCCTTGCGATGACTTTTGCTGTGAAATGAATTTGTACAATAAACTGAATTGTACTGAAGTGAGGTTATCATATAGAAGAAAGCGTGGCATCTAGATTTGCATATTTTCTATAAAAGCTATGGTATATAGATTGAAACTCTCCCAAATGTCACTTGACAATAAATAAAAAAAAAAATGAGTATGGATCTATTTTCACTAACCTTTCCTTGCATTGTCCTAGCATTGCTACCTTGTTTCTGTTTGTATTTTTTTTCTGCTTATTCCGGGCCTACAGGTCATTGTTTATTTATTTTCACACTTACTCAGAGTTAGTTAATTACTCCCTCAGTGTAAATATACCTCCAGGTTGTTCTTTATCAGATTCACATTGATCCTCGTCTCCTTGTTTGTGCAGTCTCTTCCAGTTCATGCTCAGGAAAGTTTTGTTTACCTTACCATTGCAGTTTTGTTACTTTTGCTTAATGAGGTTTACCTTAAACCACTTCCCTGCTTCCCGGTTCACTGATTAGGTACTTCTTCTTTTCAACAATAGGCTGTGATGCATTTTAAAGGACAATGCTAAAGATTTTTGTGCAGATGTTTTCATTTTATGTAGATTATTACCTCTTGATCACATTTATTAATGTAGAAAAAAGCCCAATGATTTTTTTTTAAGTTGTAAAAATGTCATGAAAGATGTTTGCAGTGGAGTCAAATGCGAAGAAATATTGTTTTAATGAACACAAACCAGGAAGCAGATAACTTGGAAAGAGGCTGACAAAAATACTAGAGGACTTGCTGAAATAATCAGACTGAAGAGCAATAAAGCTAAGCCCAAAATCCATAACAGCATTAAGTAAAATTCATATGTTCAGTCTATTTCTCGTTTATTTAAAGGGTCCCTTATATTTCAGCCACATGACCAACAACTGTCATGTATCTGAAACTACACTGTCTTTAAAATTAAAACATAGAGTTCTGCAGTCACTATTCACATTCGTCTTCCAAAAGTTGAATGCATGTATTATTAGAAATGTTTAAACTGCAAGCTGATCACGGTTACATTATTTTACCTCCAGTTATTTCTGTGACACTACAATAGGAAACATTTAGATGAATACATAATTATTGACCTTAATGTGGAATCATATTTCTCACAATAAATTAAGAGGAAAGCTTATGTGTGTTAGTATTAAAGAGACCATTTTGCTGGTCTGTTAATGTGCCGATAGGACATTTTCATTGCATGCCATATATTTATACAAACATATGTACGACCTAAGTGACTGTGTGTGCATGATATTTCTTCAGCAGCCATCTTCTCCAGCCTCTCAATCATCCCACTCATCTTTCTTAATCCCCAATCACTGTCATCTCTCAAAGGTGTCGCCTTGATAAATAATTCAGCACTGACATTTAGGTGTCTGCCCTTATGAACAGAGAACACACACATTTAAAAGCCGATATCACACGTCTTTAAAATCACACGCCTGGCCTCAATGTACTTTTCTGCCTGAGCAGAGACGATGTAACTGTGAGGTTTCTACGTGTGTCTAGATGAAAAACATGTTAAACAAAAGCAGAAAGCAAAGAGGCTTTGCGAACTACAAGTGAGCTCAAAAAAGCAACCACAAATGAAGGATTTACCCTCTCAGCCGCAGCTGAATGAATAAAAGAGTGAGACATAATACAAGCTTTCAGGCAGCAGTAAATATAACTAAGGAATTATTTTTAATAACATAAAAAAGAATAATGATGCTACTATTGAACATATTGAAAGAAACAACATGGTTGTTGTAAATGCAACACTGCACGATGATAACTAAAAGATAGCACAAGCATACGACTGAGAACAAAGTAAACAAAGGAGTATTTCTATTGAAGGAGGATCAGCAAACAAAGGTAAGTCATGGGAAGAAAACAAATCCAAAACGAACAAAAGAAGAAGGAAAATTAGAATTCAAAACTAAAGGTATGAACAGAACATGTCATAAGACCTGGCACGACAACAACACTGAATTTCAATGAATATTAAAGCAAATTAGTTTACAACTTGTGCATGGTACATTCGTATTTGTGTAACTGTAAATAGCCAGTTGAGTAAAAGATAACATTTTTACTTTTGTCACATGTCCCAGATTTTCATTACCAGATAAATGTATTATATCTTTTTTTCTACTACATAATTTGAGTTGTTTTTCTTTAATTTTCCTCTTCTTTTCTTCTCTTCTTACCCTGATGTCAACATCAAAAGATAACTTACAGAACCATTTTAGCAAAAATTCTACCATGTGCCAATATTTAATTATATTTTATATATGTTAAAGTGACCGCTGGAGAAAGGCACCACTACGGATAAAGCATGTTGCATAATGAATGGATGGAAATGTTAAAGAATCACATTATCACTATAAAAAGATGACAGAAATCAATAATCTCAAATCTTTAAAGTCAGAGTATTGTCTACAATCACATAAGAATCATAAACTCAGACCTATGGTAACCTATTAAACTCACTTCTCACAGTTGTCCTCCAACGTATACGTTACCTTGCTGCAAATCCACTGTTTTTGAACAATTTTACCTTGACAACTTGTTTTCTTCAGTATAAGAAGCCTTATTTTTATATCTTCTTGTCACCTTGCATTTTAATTCCCTCTTCCATCAAGCACATTGTGTGACTTTGACTCTGTTCCTGGTAATTAGATGCACAAGCTGTCTGTTGCCAGTTGTTGTGGAGTTCAACACGATGAAAGAAGTAACTCAATTTTCCACCACTTCAGACAGAAAAACCTTGAGATCTGATTATCCCCTGTGAATACAGACACAGAAACATCGAAAAAAGATATAAAAACACACAAAAGTATTTATGTTAAACCTCTTAACATTCATATCTCATTACAACCAAAAATCTATAATGGGTTTTACTGGGATTTTAGAAACCAACACAAAGCAGAGAAAAAGTCTTCACTGGAAGAAACACTATATGAACACATTTAGTATTAATCTATCTTTCTCTCTCTGTATGACATGGTTTTATTTAGGTCATATCCCTTTAACTCCTATAAATAAAACCCAGTCCACCCGATTGCCTTCATATATGTTAAAGGCATATTTGAAGTCACCACAAAGAGTCCACCTGTGTGTAATTTAAATACAGCTGTTCCGCCATGCCTCAGAGGTTTGTCAAAAAACAATAGTGAGCTAATAGTGTCATTGACATGAAGAGAATCATTGGGATTGAATTGAATTTTGACCAAGGAACACACCAGTAAGGTCAGGCGGACGTTCACCCTCCAGCAATGGTTCAGATCAAATAATATGCATGTGTTCAACTGGTTTAATTAAAGTCCAGGCCTAAATGCAATTGCAATCCATGGCCAGATTAAAATTGTTGATGTTCACAAATGTTCTCCTTCCAATCTGACCGAGGTCAAGCTGTTTTGCAAAGAACAAACACTTTGGTATTTTTAAAAGTGCAAAGCTGGAAGAGGCACACACCAGAAGATTAAGATGTAATTGAAGTAAAAGTGGCTGTACAGTGTATTTTCTCAGGAGGGGCTGAAAATAAATGTGCACCACATGTTCCCAAATTAGATTTTTGAAATGAAATGAAATCTCTGCATAATTTTTCTTCCTGCTTTATTGTATGTCCTACTCAGTTTGTCACTTAAATCCCAATAAAATTCATTTATTTTGGAGTCGTAATGTGTAGAAAACATATAAAAATTCAAAGACTATGAATGCCAATTGCCAGGCAATGTATTAGTAATTGAATGACTAATCCCTCCTGGAATGTGGAAACTGTGAACCCATGCCAATGACGATGACTCAAACAAGCTCTTTTAGATTACTTACTGTTTTAAAAGAAGGAACATCTGTGCCTTTCTATCACCTCTGGTATAACTGACTTCAGAGCTGTTGGAAGTCAATGCTGTTTAGCTTTGAAGGAGATAAGTTGTTCAGAGTACTGTCAGCACAACAGCATTTTGTTCCAACTTCACCTTTACAAAAGGGCAAAGGGCTAATAGCACTGAGACTGTGAAGGACCTGAGCAACTGAAGGAATCAGGGCAAATAAAAACTTTCCCAGAAATAGCCAGACACACAAATACCAGATGCACTGTGAGGAGCTACCCTCAATTTTCGCAAACCCACTTTGACAGATGACTTTCTCAGACATCCAGCAGATGTGAGACAATGGGAATTGAAATTATATTAAAAAAAGACAACCACACAGGCCAACACACATGTTAAAATGCACCCTCATACGCACATCCAATAATTACAATGACACTGACACTGTTAAATCTCAATAGCATTGCAACCAAGCATCGTTTTGGCCACCTACCTACTTTTCTATCGTCATTTCCAACCTTTTCTGTCTTAAAATTTATGCCCAAAACACCTGATTTCAAAAGGATTATAAATATTTAGCATTTGTGCATGAGAATATATTACTACTACTTTGTGCCTTCATAATTGTTGTATGTTGTAGGGCTTGAGGGGTAGGGGGAAAGGGGTGATGGGGTCATTCAAAGGGAAGACCAGTGTTTGAAATATTGAAAAAGAATCATGTTGACAAAAAGGTGAGACAGAGAGGGTGTGAGGCTGCAGGAGCTGTGCTTGTTCTTGAGGAAGTAATTTCAGAACATGCGTCTGAACAACAGCCTAAGAGTTGTTGATGTCTAACCTTATTTCCAGAAGCACAGCATGGCTGAGAGGCTTCAACTAAGAACATATGGGTTACATGGTGAGAAAAGTACATGGGGGAAAAAGGCCAAAAAGGTATTAAGCTAAGTTCATATGAATTTTCCATGAAGAACCAGGGACACCATCCTTCAGCTCCTGTTAGTTTGAGTGTTATTTTGGTAAAGCTTTTGTATTTAATTACAAAAGTAATACTTTACAAAAGTCATTAAGTACAAACAGAAAGTAAAGTAAAGACACTTTTCGGTTGGATGTTTTTGTTTAAAAAACATACAATGTCAATAAAACACAGTTGGAGTTTGCAGTATGGATATCTATAAAAGGATTTCACAAAATACATTAGATAGGATGTGCAGGAGGTGCTGGGAGGTGGAACTAACTGGTAGGACTGAGCTGACCACAAACTTTGAGTGAAAGCTGTGAGGGATGCAACCATATCACAATTTGGATTTGGAAATCATCTTAATTCAGCACATAGAGATCACTTGTTTTTACAAAAACCTGACACAAAAGGATGAATGAAGATCTTTTATATAAAGTTGTGGCCAGTCCTGCTTCATTTATGTCAGAAAAAAAACATTGAGGAAGTATTTGATTTAAAAAATTTACAGAAAAAAAATACAACAAGGAAAAATATACATGCACATCCTCAAAAGAACAGTTACCTTATACCTATTGTGATTTCACCAGTGGGGAGAGAAGATTTAATTTTTATTAATTAGTAATTTATATATAATATAATATAATATAATATAATA
>CAEGAE010081057.1:0-77523 GCA_903067095.1 Girardinus metallicus | reverse complement strand
TGACTCTGTTTTTATGTTTATGATGTAAAGCACTTTGAAATGCCTTGTTGCTGAAATGTGCTATACAAATAAAATTTTATTTGATTTGATTTGATTCTGCTAATCATGAGGAAGGCCGGCCCGAGTCAATACGAGTTAAGCCTCTGATTAAGGCCTCCACACCACCAGAGGGCTCCCAAGAGCATCAAGCTAGCATGATTATATATAGAATAACATTGAATAATACAAACTAAATGCTATTACAGTTTGAAAAACAATTTGTATACTGTTTTTATAGTTGGTACAGAGATAACTGATTAATCTCTTCCTGTTGTTGGCTGCTGCTGCTTTTTTGGAAATATAAGATATCAAACCTATTAACTTGTTTATTGTAAATTTGCTGTTTATCAGCCGATGTTAATTTTAAATAATTAAAACAATATGGCACATTTAATACCACTTTGCATCTCAAAATCCACATATTTTTTTAATTTGCTGCTCTTGTAATGTCAAAATCAGCAGCTGTAATAACACTGGCATGAAGTAAGCTAATAAAAAGAAACATTAATAATCCAGGTATGTTTCACAGATAGATTAGCTCAGGAATGATGAAGCATCTGGTGTTGAAATGTTGGCATGGGAGGCCCCAAATGAAAATCTGCTTAGGGCCCCAAAAAGGCTTTGGCCGGCCCTGGTCATTAGCATTTATTAGCTTTGGGAGTTTGGACAAACGTTGATTCAGCTCTAAAGTAAAAGAATATTTCAATAATTTCAAATAATCTGGACTACATTGAATAAAATCTGGTTTAAAACCTAAAGTATTAAAACTGGTCAAACCCAGATTGAAACATTCAGTATTAATTTAGTTTCATAAATACAGTTTGTTACGTTTTTGAGTTTAAAATACAACAATTTGCAAGTTTTGCTGCTATTTACACCACAAATGTTGCCCTTATAGCAAACGGACACTGAGAAAAATCAAACCTGGACTTAGTTACTATAACAAGCACCATGTAGTTCCTCAGGGTTTTCCTCTTGGACCCACTTTATCAGTGCTTTATTCGTGTCCCTAAAATCATCTTTAAACATTGTTTAATAATTAGCTTTTTAACCCAACTGTCAGGCTTATATGTATAACACATTTCAGCATCAAAACATCGGACAATAACCAATTATGAAACAACCAGTAAACATTACGTCCTGTCAAATCCCATCATCAAATATATTGATCATTAGCTGCGTTTCCGTTGACCAATTTGACATTTCAAAAGTGAAATTTACTTAATGGAAACACACCGATTCAGAAAAAAACTCGTTTCACAATTAAAGGTTTTGGCTCTAGCATGAGGTGTGTTTTTTTTGCCATATCTAAATTGGTTTATTTTGCAAAACTGCAAGGGAAAATTTTTTAGCACAAAAGTCACATGACCAACAACAGGATGTTACTACTGGCGGAAACTACAAAGACGACAACACGAAGTGGTAGGAAGAAGATGGTGCAGCTTGTTTTTATAATGTTCATTATTTTATTAAAACACCACAATTGCAAAATTATGCCAGTGGAACCATCTGGTTGTTGATTATGTGACTCGTGTGCTGTGAAAAAAAAGTATTTCCATTGCAGTTTTGCAAAATCAACCAAAACAAAAAAAACACTCCACTTGATTTTAGCACCACTTTATTGAAAAACACGTTTTTTTGGAATTGGCGTTTCTAATCCGTCCAAATGACATTTTCCCAGAAGCTTCGTGGTTCGTCAATATTCAGCAATTTCCACTTTCGCTTTTTTAAGGTTCCACAGTGGCGTCGTCCTTGGCCGTCTCTCATGAAGTTCACTTTGGCTCAAACGACGACGGACGGTTCGATCCGACGCCGATGTACCTCGACTTGGAGCCTGGGCTCTTTAGCTACCATTCATGTCATTCAGTCATCAGTTTTACAATCCTGAAAACATTGAACTTCTGAAAAATACCAGCAACTGTAGTCACAGGAGTATCAAGCTGCTTGGAGAAGGTTTTATAGTTTTTACCCTGTAACGTGTCTGTAATTTTTGTTTTTATCTCCTGGGACATTTTCAGTAGCTGCATTTCCAATATGAATGTGCGCAAAAGTTTGTTTATATTCTGCAAATGTAAAAAAAAACACAATTTAGTAATTTCCATTAAATTAAAAATGCAATTAAAATCACACGTGAATAAGTTTGTTCATACTATAAATCATTAAAAACTTCCTCCTGCCACTTCCTGTCATCTTATTTGTCATTTCTGCCAGTAGTAACATCAGTAGTTGATCACATGACTCATGATGCGAAAAAAGTGTTTCCATAGCAGCTTTGCCAAATAAACTAATGTCAATACAACCAAAAAAATCACCTCATCCTATGCAAAACCGTTTTATAGAAATTGGTGAGTTTCTATTAAGTAAAATTATTTTGTTATATCCGTTTGTGCAATTTTAATCCCAATGGAAAAACATCTAGTGTTGTACCTGGTTTTCATTGTAATTGCAAAAAACTGGAATTACAAAAATAAATTCACGTAATGAAAACACGCCAATTTTGAAATAAAAAAAGTTTTTTTGATTTAGTTTTTGCGCTAGAATGAGGTGATTTTTCAGCTGTATGGAAACTTTTTTTTAATCACAAGTCACATGATCAACAACAGGATGTTACTACTGGCAGAGACGACAAATAAGACAACAGGAAGTGGTTGGACGATGATGGCGCTGAATGTTTTTATGTTACTTTAATTGTTTTTTATTCGACATTAGTGGAATATTGTCAAAGTTTTGCACACATTTGTAATGGAAATGCAGCTACTGACTAATTATCACCGTTTAAAGAGGAAAACTGTTAACATCTCAGTTTCATTTTGGGCCATATCAAAAATCTGATTTGTGTGAATTTTGCAGATTTGGGAAAAACTGGAGGGACTTATTGATGTAATTTGGAGTCTAAAGGGCCACATAAAGAGCTACGCATTATTTCAGTCACTATTTTGGGACTTTTGGGCATTGGGTGTTTGTCAACCTCACTTCAGGTTAATGCTGCAAAACAAAGCAGCAATTCCTGTCTAAATAATCTCACACCACACAGGAGTTCTTTATTTCTCTTTTATTTATTTGTTTTCTTGTTTTTTTTTCTGTACTAGATTATTGCAATCTGGTTAATTCACATTTAAAAACTGGTCTTTGACCAGACGCACTGAAATCAATGATAATCATTTGTACAATAACCATTACAGGCTCCATGTCTGGAAATCCCAAATAAAAATAAGGAAAGAGCAGAAAAATGAAAGAAAAGATCTGTATGTTTTTCTGCACTTTATTTTTGTTTTCATGATTTTTTTGATAGTAATTACAAAAAGGGAGAAAATATATATAACAATCATAAAAAGGAAAGGTTGTTTGTAGGCGGGGTCGGGAATATTACGACTGGCAAACAATCACAACACAGCACGAGTACCAACTAACCGCAACAAATAAAAGGCAAAAAAAAGACAAAAAAAAATAACGAAAACAAAGACGCAACAAAGTGAAGCTTCTCCTACAATCTATGGAAAGTATAACGAAAAAGAAAAACGTGTTTTTTATTCTGTTTGTTGTAAAATAAAATAAAAAGCATGAGTCAGGAGGAGAGGACTTGGCAGGGACAATAAAAAATACTGCTGCACGTACAATACCTTTGTTCGCCCTTCTCCTCCCGTCACGTCGCTCTTACAGTTTCCCACTTTCCCCCTTTTCTTTATTTAATAGCATTTCCCATTAATATTCCGTCACCCGCTGCTCCTAATGGCCGCGCCCAGTCGCGCGATCGTTACACTTTTACATGTGAGTAGCAAATGACACTTTGATTGGCTGTGATGTGGAGATGGGGGTCCCCCGCCGGCTGCGGGTCGGGGGCGCGGCTGAGCTGAGGGATCCCGCAGGGCGCCGGTCTCACTGCGCGTGCTGACTCAGTGTGTGGTTCTGCGGGGAAGAGACGGAGAACGGGAGCAAGAGTGAGAACACATGATGGGAGAAATAATAGGCTGCATGAGCGGAGAGCTTTCCACTAAACTACAACCCACCCCCCCAACACACACACGCACACACACACACACACGCAGCAGCAGAACAGAAACTCAACCGCCTCCCACAGAACCAACAGCAAGGTCTCTTCAGTTCAGACAATCCGACAAAAGAAGAAAAAGAACCAAAGGAGTCGGCAGAAAAGTGCAGTTTATGTGTTTCTGCAAACAAACACTAAATATTAAAATGTCAGATAATTTTTAATCAGAATCACCTGGATTTCTGTGAAAAGAATCAAGTTTTTCCAACTTTCACCAAGCAGCAGAAGAAGCAGGATGTAGAACCTTTATATGTGGTTTTGACCAATTTTTCTTTCCATAATTGCTTCACTTCACTACCTGCATTTCCACTGACTGTAAAATTTAGCAAATTGGCACTGAGGCTGTATCCTAATTAGTTTATTTTGCCAAACTAATGGAGTAACGGATACATTTTTTTTTGCATCACATGATTCACATGATCAATCTGATGTTACTACTGGCAGAGACGCCAAAGAAGACAGGAAGTGGAAGGAAAATGACGATGTGGCATATTTTTCATGACTTACTACATGAACAAACGTATTCAAATGTGATTTTAAATGCGACTCTTATTGAATGGAAACACCTCAATTGCGAAATTGTTTTTTTTCAGACATTAGCAGCACATCGGCAGCGTTTTGTGCACATTTGAGATGGAAACGCAGCTGCTGAGCTGTGGAAACATTTGAACACAAGGTCCCAGTTGGCGTTTTAACCAAATTTGACTCAAGAACGTTGGAAAGCAGATCATCATCCTTCCCCTACCGTGCTCGACTACATAAAATCCACCTATGCAATTTAATCATAATTACACTTTATTGGTGAATATCTAAAACAATCTGCCAAGCTAGGGCTAACACGATCAATCAGATTAATCGTGAAGAATCAATTATTGAAATAATTGCCAGCTAATTTAGTAATTGATTAATCGTTATCTGGAGTATGCAGACTCCAAAAAGAGTCATTTACTGAAACAACAACTAATGATTATTTTATTAATAGATTATTCTGACGATTAATCGCCACATTCTGCAGTTTCATTTAACCACGTAAGCCTTTTTATACAATATTAGAAATACATTAAACAATGGAAACAAACAAAATAATTCAATTTTATTTTTAAATATGAAAATAAATATTAATTGCAGGTTGAGAAGTTTTGGTTAGAAGGTTTTTAATCTTAAATGCTAAATATTTATGTTTTGCAAAGTTTTGGCTTAATAACTGCTTCTAATCAATTACTGTCCTTTCACTGAATGGCCTTTTCTGAGTCTGTAAGCTTTAGTTAATGATTAATCGGTTTTCAATTGATTAATCACGATTAATCGTTTCAAACCGTAGTTCCTGCAGTGAAACAAATGTTGTTCCTGAAGTCTTCAGGACTTTACAAACCCAAGTTGTGATGCTAAAGGTTTTCTTTTAAGAAACACTACTCTCTAATTAACTCAGCATGAACTTTAACCTTTAACTTGCTAACATGCATATCAAGAAACAGTTAATTTAAAGTGCATTTAGCAGCACCTTAAACCCAGTCTGAACCAGCATGGATTTAATCTGTTTTTGTTTCTGTTGTTTCCGTCAGAACCTCGATGGATTCCCGGCATGTTTGCTCAGATGTGGAAGACCCTCGTGTCTTTCCATTTTGTGATTAATATTTTACAGAATGCATCTCAGCACCTCCGAGATGCCTTTACTCACATCTCTCCAAAGGCATCAGAGCATCAACACTTGATTACAATGAAAAAAAAAAGGTCCATCTTTTTAAAAAATTAAAATTCAGATCAGCAGCGAGAGCACAAACAGAAACTGATGGAGGGTCTCCAGGTGAAACTCTGCAGAGATTTACAGCGAGTTTTATTTTAAATCAACACAGGGTGGAAAAAAATCAGCTGAATGTGAACGTAGGATTAAAAATGATGCTTCCTTGAACAGATTAGTATAGATCTTTGGTCTATACTAAACATATTTAAACATAAAATATTGTCTAAAATATTTTAGACAATAATAACATATGTCATTGTCTAAAATAATTTTTAGACAATGACATTTTATCCTGCTCGATTCTGCCTATTGTGAACTGTTTCAGGGCATCTTGTCACTTTACACACAAATAAACTGCTGCTGACCCCCCAACTCGACGTTTTCACTAGCACAAGAAAATGGCTGAAAACAAATGCGGCATTGAAAAGCAGAAGTGGAGTCTCCTACACAACCAACAAGAACGCATTGAAGCCATTTCTGGAAGGTAAGTGAACAACAAAACACTAGTCTTTTCCAGCAGCCATTGTACAAACCAACTGGTGCTCAGCTTGGGTTGCTAGGAGACGGGCGGTACTCCGCTGGGGTTCCTAGGTAACGGGGCAGTGCCCTCTGTGACTTAATCAAAAGGTTTTTGAAACAATTCATTTTCAAGACACCAAACAACGTGAACTTATTGTAAAAAAACGGCTGGGTGTTTTTATTTTTAGAAGCAGTTGAGACCCAAATGGAAGTAAAAAAGATGTGCACAATGTGAATTTTACATATTAGTTCCCCTTTAAGTGAATAAAACAGTAAAATCTGAAGGTTTTGAAACAGATGTGTCGTGTGGCAGCTTCAGATGGGAACTGAACTCAGGATAATCTGGATTTCTCGGTTCAGAAGTTAGCGATAGCATTACATCTAAAGCAGGAGGACTGGGAGATGGTTGGAGGGATTTCTTTGGGAATGTGTGGAGATATTTCCTCTGTGATTCTCCCCAGACGGCAAAGCTTTCTCCAGACGAAAACACCTCCTAAAAATCTCTCTCTCTCTCTTTCTGTCGCACACAAAGACCAATTCCCACAGAAATCCTCTCTGCTTCCTCACAAACACACACAATTCCCAGCGAGCTCTTCCCCAATCAACGCCGCCCCTCCTCACCACTAAGAGCAGCTTTCTCAGATTAATCGCTGCTTCTCTCCGATCAGGAAGAAAAAAACAACAGAAGTGGATAGGAGGGAAATCGGGGAGGATGGAGGGATGAACAGACTGGAGCGGATGGGGCAGGAATGGAACGGATTAAACATGGTTTGGGTTCGATAAAGACTTATTTGTCTTTCTACGGGCGCTTATCTAGCCGTGCATGTTCGGTTGAGCCCTTTGGTGCGTTTGTGGCGAGGCTTTAGAGGCTGAACTTGTCCATCCAGAGGAAAGTAAAGAGTATTAATGCCCCCCTCCTCCCTCGCAGGAGAGCTACATGCAGGCTGTGGCAGAAATATGGCAGCAAATGAGCAGAGTAAGCGACGGGCCGGTGAGGAGGAAGTGTCCTCTCCTTGCGGAGGCCTCTGCAGCGAGCGGGGAGATCTCACTGGGGGCCGCTGACCCCATTATGATGGAAAACACTCCTCTTCATCGCTTACACCCATCCTCTGCCTCAGCTTCATGCACTTCCTCTGGCAGCCAGAAGAGGTCAGGCTCATTCTGTTTTAAACGAGCCAGGAGAAATTCATCTCCGAGTGAAACCAAAGGAAAAGGTGGACAGATTTGGTGGACTGGGAATAGTCCAGGAGGGAGGAATGACGGTACGCTGGACCAATTACATCACAGAAACACAATCACAGAATTGGTTTCTGTGGTTCTTAGGGCTCAGTATTGATTAGGCAGAGAAATCGATCAGTGTGAGTCTGTTAGTGTGTGGCATCTCTTTCACACAATGCTCTGCTGAAACATCAACGCAGTCCTCATTTCTTTAAATATTTTCAGAACTGTTGGAGATATTTATTCTAGGGGTGCACCGGTTGCATATCACCAATTGCCAATGCTTAAAAAACCTGACCTGGCAATTCCAACTTAGGCCAATACCAATTTCTTTTGTCTGAAATGTTGCTCAATATGATAAGAAAGTTGCTGAGTTGGTAAATGTTGCCATCAGACATGACCTGGTGGGCCGGTCTGTTGGACAAACTCACACTGAAGAACAGAAGAGGACAGTGGTGGATTTTAGACCTTTGAGCTCAGGGTTGATAAGATCAGTGGAGAAAACCGGCTTCACATGTAAGTATCTGCCAATCACAAACTCCACAATTATGGAAATCGGCACCAACAAATCGGTACACCCCTAATTTAACCTTTATTTTTATTACTTTGAATTTTGTAAAAAAATTAATCTTAGTTCACTTCATATTTTTTGGGTTATTTACAAGGTTTATTTGTAGGTTAATAATTGTTTATCTTATTTGATTTTTGCTTGTTTTTGTTATTTACTCTTCTAAGTTGGGCAGAAAGAACTAAGGACTCATTTACTACTATGAGTATAGAGCTGGAACAGGACCAGCATGCACTGGGGTTGGGTCTGTGAGGTTTTTTTCTTCCTTTTACAGGAAGCAGCAGGAAACACTGGAAAGTTTGATCTTTGTTTATTGATTGCCAAACTGGATAAATAAACCGCAAAAAGCAACCTTTTAGTTTTCTAGTCGTCCTTTACGTGCGAGGAAGCATCACCACAGTGGCGCAGTGGCTCCTTGATTGAATTTTTAAATAGGATGTTTGGTTTGACAATCTCCACTACAAAGCACCAAGAACTTTGTTCCAATCTAAATGTTACAATACTTCAGAAAGCTGCTCAAAAAGCTGCATATCACACAAAAGCAAACTAAAAACCCTCTATTTGTCTGAAGTGAACTCTGGTGCAGTTTGAAGGCATATGTGAACGCCAAGTAGACCAGAGACCGCTCCTAAAGCAGGAAGCTGACTATAGCGCAGGATATTCTAGGTAAAAACAACCAAAACAGACACGTTAGCCTAGCGCTAGCGAGAGAAATGAGTCGTGGTCTTTTACCAAGACAAAAAAGAAATCCTATAACCACTAAAATCTGACGCCACACCATTTTTGTTTATTTTGTGTAGAAGGAAGTTGCGCTCAGTGTCTTCTTTTGAGGTTTTTGTGTCGTTTCCTTCATTGGTTCTTGGTGCAGCGCCCCCACAGGCGAGGGGGGGAACAGGTTTTAAATTAGTTTGGTTGGTTTGGCACAGAAAATGTAACAAACGTTGCAGTTTTGTTCCCCAATCAAACCGAGTCTGCTGGACTATCAGATGTGAAAATAGTTTGATCAACCGTGAGTGAGGTAAGCGGGGAGGTAAAATAAGTGAATAATTTTGTGCTACATTTCCCACTCTAAAACAAATGAGCATGACTGAAGCACCTGGTTTGTGGTTTGGGTTTTCATTTCTCCATGATTCCTGCTGAAAACCAGCAGGCTGCAGCAGGAAACAGCTGACCCATTCCAGGTCTGCTATTGTTGTTCCTAAAGTGCTTAGAGAGAGCGAGGCTAAAGCCTGCAGAGCCGCGGGCTCATGGGAAATATGGCCCTGTCGCAGTCTGCCCCCCCAAAAACGAAAACATGAACAGATATGTGACCAAATTCACATAAAACAAAACCGGACACAGACACAGCGAATCCCAGGAGGAGCGGCAGAAAGAAGGATGAGAAAAAATCCATTCTGCTCTGTCACCTTTAATGTGCTGCTGTGTGTTTGTGCATGCAGGTATCACACAGGTATCTGTTTGCATGGGGACCGCTGCTGGAATCTGATTTGCTGTTTCGTAATGATGCAACCAGACCTTAAATCAGGTCTGCTCTCAGGTGCCAGGTCTGTTTTAGAAACAGGAAGAGGAAGCGATGCCGTTGGTGTGTCCGTGTGTGGCTGCTGCACCTTTCAGCGGACCGTCTGTCAGTGCAGGAATCTGTGTCAGATACGTGTGCAAGATCACCTCAGTCGCCCTGTGGTTTTCCAAGAGTTTCGCTTTATTTTTAGCTCCAAGTTGAAGCTCTTCCAGCACCACTTTTAAGCGTTTGCAGCCGCGTCTGGAGCCGGCAGATGGGCCGTCTTCGTCCTCTTCCGCTGCTCCCTGGCGCCCCATCAGCCCCGCCCGCCCAGGACAGGAAGCCGCCTCGGGAGCAGATCAAAAATAAACCCAGTGCTCGACGGATCCCCGGCTCCTCCATCCGTCTCTGTCTGCCTTCACTTCCGATCAGCTCCTCATCGCCACGCAAACTATTGATCGACTTACGATAATTGGCAATTTATGATGGAGTATTACAGCTACGCTAAGAAAAAATAAACAAAATTACAAGAAAAAAGTCGTCGTATTACGAGAAGAAACACATATTCCAACAATAAAGTTGTACGTGCAAAAGGTCAAAATAAGATGAGAATAGTCATGCTAATATGAGAATAAAGTCATAATACTGACTATTCTCCTAATTAAAATTTTTTACTCGCTCAGCATGGCACCAATACACAGTAGTATCAATTATTAGTTTATTGTATTAACATTTGTTCCAATTGATTAACTAATAACGTTCGCTTAGACTTTCTTAGTGTTGTAGTTTGGCCTCCATCCAGCTGAGGGCGCCGCCGGTCATCGGTCAGTTGTAAGAGAAACAAAGATGGCTGTTCATGGAGGATTAAGTCTTTCAAAGGTTTCATTCTGTTCATCTTTTAATTTTTAAGTTTATAAATGTGAAAAAACAACTTTCTGTTCATTCAGTCAGTATTTTTCAAAACAGGATTAAAGCCACTGAAATTCTGACTTTAATCTCAGAATTTTGACTTTTTTAATGTTAAGAGATGAAAAGTCAGAGATCTGAGACAAACATCAGAAAACTGAGAAAAGTTTTAATCATGAGAATGTAGACAAAATTTTGGCAATTAAAGTCAGAATTCTGAGAAATAAAAGTCAAAACTGAAGTCAGAATTATGATTATGAGGATTACATTTGACACAAAAAATTGTTATAAATATATATATATATATCTATATATAGATATATATATATATCTATATATAGATATGTATTTTTTTTTCAGCAGTCAGCAGTCATGGAAATACTGCTGATCATCTTAATATAAGAAAAAAATGGAGGTTTTTCAGAAAATGGCCGCTTATCAATGAATCGATCACCTTTAGATTAATTCATTAACCGATGGTTTGAATTCCTAATCTCTTAGTTTTTTTCATAAACAAAGTGCATATTTCTGACATTCCCAGCATATGAAATTGGGCAGGTGACGACCCCGTGACCTTTCTGACCGCATCCTGTTTGGGCCGCCCCCTCCCTTTCTGTCCCCCGGAGGGACTTCCCTCTCCTGCGGCTCCTGGCCCAACCAGCCAGGCCCGGAACGGTAAACACGACCAAAAATACACTCTCACTCTCAGCATGACGGAAACGAGCAAACAAAAACATCGGCGGCCAGGCGGACGTCGGCGCTCTGAACCAGGAAGTGACCTCACTTTCAGCAGGAATACCTGCGCAGAAACAAATCTGAGGGGAAAATATTCCAGGGAACGGCCGAGGAGATGTGGGATAAAACAATAAAGCATTTTGAAGTTCGGCGTTCCAGAGGTTAGAGATGTGTTCCGGAGAAGCAGCGGAGCGTGCCGGCTTTCCATGTCGTTGTCATAACGGCACAAAACCAATCCCCTGTGAGGCGGACATGTTTATTTATTCTTCACGATCCGCAGGAACCTGGCAGAAAGATGTGAACTGAGGCTCACTGGAGCAGGAGGAAGACGCTTCTTAGTCCGGATCTTTGTTTTACACATTTCCTCTACTTTGACTTTCAGGTAACTGTTCACTGGGAGAGCTTCAAGAAAATCCAAAAAAATGTCAAAAGACCAAAACTCAGGTTAGAAAGAAAGGATGAGAAAATATAACATACATGATGATAATTTTGTCAAACTAAAATGACAGTAACATAGCAAACTAACCATTAAAAGTAACTCATTTCAACAATACAATTAAAAAAGTAAATATTTTTCTTAAATTACACGATTGGATAAGTAAATATTTTTGAAAATAATTTATATCAATTATATCAGTCTAAATTAGCATAAACAAACAGAAAAACAAAAATTATGAACAAAAAGAAAATGAACTAATTTACAAACTAACTGGATAAAGAAATAAAATAAAAATAAATGAAAAAAAATGTAATTAAAATTACTAACATACATATATTTAATTTGCAGGTAATAAAGCTGAAATAAAAAATGCTTAATCAAAAATAGAAACATAAGAAAACATTTAAAGAAATGTATTTTTACTTAAATTTTTAATGTTTAGTTCAAAATAATTAAGTAAAAATGTCAAAATAAAAAATATATTTTTAAAAATCTGATTTAAATGTTTCATTCGATCGTCAGAATGATAAGAAATGCTTTGCAATGAGTTTTTAAAAACTAATTTCATTTAATGTAAAATAACTAAATGTCTTCTGTGTTGGGAATTATCCATTTCTTTTTAACTTTTACATCAAATTAAGTGATTTATTTGCAAAGAGTCTGGACAGTGTTTCTTCACACATTAATAATCAAACCCAGTTATTGATTTCTTTGATTGATTCTTCGTAGTTTAACTACAATGAATGTTTTCAGCAGAATCGTAGCTGAGCGGATCTTTTGTTTGGAACATCTTTCCGTTTCTTCTCCCTGATGGAAAACATTAAAAAAACGATCTGGGGATTCAGAGAGGTAAAAATATGTATGTGTGTGTGTCTGAGCGTGTGTGTGAGTCCCAGGTCCCTGCTCTAATAACACAGCGTTTCCCAGAGAGCAGTGGGGCAGCTGAGCACGCTCCCCTGGAACGCCGCAGGGATCTACGGATCAAATTCACACACACACAGAGCCGAGGGATGCACGGATCAGAGGGTACACACTGCGACTCCACACACACCTAAACCTTATTTCCCAGTTCTGACACACACACACACACACATTTCCATAATTCAGTTAGAGGGAGAGGCTCAGAGTCAGACAGAGACGGGATTATTTAAACGAAGCTCGTTTCGTAAAAACATCCGGAAACGAAGCAACCAAGAGCTGCTAGAATCAACATTTTTAGGATTTTCCTTTCAGTTTTCTCAGCATCCATGACAGGTTTGACTAATTCGGAAACCTGATGTTTGTGACAGAAACTTTAAAACACCAGCGAACAGAAAGAGGAGGGGAAAATCATATTCCTCTTTATACTATATGATTGAAATATTAATTTGGTAATGATGGTAGGAGTGACGTCTGGTAAAAACAGCACAAGTTGCTACATTTCAAAGTTCGCAACTGTAGATACATGAATAAATAAGTAAAGAAGTTTGTCTTCTCCCCACTTCACTTTGAGCTAAATCTTATTACAGTATTATTATATAATACATAAATTTGATGACTCAGACAATGTCTTGTTCTTACTGTATGTTTATTTCTGTATGTATTTGTGTATATATTTACACACTTTTTACCTAATAAAGCATATAACATGCATTTTTTTCTTTTATATGGCCTGAAATAAAGCAACAAATGTAAAAAATTGCTGCTGGTTTTAAGTATTTCTTTCAGCTCAACCAGAAACAACAGGTGCAGAGACCAGGAGATGAGTTATAGTGGAGAAGCTGCAGTATAGCGCCTCCTGGAGGCTTGGGAAGGAAGTGAAACCGTCTGAGAACGTGAATAATGGACACATGAATATTGAACATCTTGTCAACACAGAATTTAATCAAACCCATTAAGTAACAGGGTTCAATTCCACACTGTTTTTTGATTAAGATGATTTTCTTTTGTTAAAGTTTGAAAATAAATTGTACAGTGCTAGTAACCTCCTGGTACAAACGTACATCTCCTGTGGGATATTTAGACAAATCCAACCTTTAGTTAAATTAAAAATAAAAACATAAAACTATTTTCTTTCAGCAAAATCATCCTTTGCTACAGTTTTCTGTATCAATTTCTCAAAACAACCGATAAAGAAAATTTAAATTTTACATTTTTTACTTCCATTTGGATCGCAAACGCTTCTAAAAACATCTGAAGCGCTTAGAGAAAACCCACCAAGCTGTTTTTGGGCAATAAGATAATATTTTTTGGTGTCTGAAAAATGAGCCGCTTCAAAATGTAACCCGTTACCTAGCAACCCCAGCAGAGTTCCGCCCATCGCCTAGCAACCCAAGTGGAGCTCCAGCACGTTTGGTCAGCTGGTTTTACTGCTGTACAACGGCTGCTGGAAAAGACAAGTGTTTTGTTGTTGACTTTCCATCCAGAAACCTGCATTCTTGTTGGCTGCGCATTAGGCTCCACTTCTGCTTTTCAATGTTGTACGGTTGCATAATTGCACATCTGTTTGCAGATACTTTCAGGTGTGAGTGTAAACACTGAGTTGGGGGGCGTGGCCAGCAGCAAATGATTTAGATTTAAAGTTTTAGATTTAAAACAGCTCAATCTGAATGTTACATCTGCGTATGATTGTGTGAGAGAGTCACCGGGTGAGCGAGGCTCCAGTTTGAGGTGCTTTGAGTGGTCTGGAATACACATATATATATGTATATATATATGAATGTATATACATACTATAAACTAATTATGTTAAACTAGAAGCAACTATGGTTACCAGCTTGCTGTTTGCTCCTGGTGTGAAAACTGTTGTTGGAGTCCTGATATTTGCAGCTGAAATAAACAAAGAGAAGAGAGCAAAACTAAAACTGAGTCGACTGTGAAGCTGCAGAGAGAGAAAGAGAGCAATCCAGGAGGATGTCAGTGATCAGGGCCACAGCATCTCTTATTTACACACACACACACACACACAGAGCAAAAACATCTCTTATTTACCAGCTTACGTCTGCACTATTTATGGGACGCTGGGGAGAGGCACAGAAGAGAGGAAGAGAGGAGAGGGGCTAAAATATGCATAGGGGCTGGATCTTCTGGGACGGAGGGGGGGAGTCAGACAGGAAGAGGGAGGAAGTGAAAACTGTGGCAGGAGTCGTGATGGAGAGGAGTGTGTGTGTAAGTGGGGCTGAAGGAGCGAAACCAGGAGGGAGGAAGGAATGTGTCCCGCCTGCTCACACCCCCGGGTGGCGCCGCCGCGTTTCTGAGCCGGACATCATACAGCCCCGAAAGAGGCCAGAGCCTTTCCTGGCCGGCCAAGCCGCCACCGCCGCCTCCCATCCATCCATCCCTACCTCATTAAGGCACACACACACAAATTAACCCATTCCACTCTCTGGCAGATGTGCACACACACGCAGTAACACCCGCGTTAACCTCCACAGCCGAGGCTCTCCATCTCCCCCGGTCAGCCTCTCTGTCTAGCCCACTTAGAGCGCCCTCCCATGGGGCGGTGGAGCGCAGCAGGCCAGGCTCCGGCTGAAAGTTTTCACACACACAGACACGCACACACACGTTTGGGCCAAGACTGGAGAGTAACAAGATGGATGCTGGGAAATCGCTGCAGTCAGACTGAAGCACAGGAGGCTGAAAACGATGCATTAAAAACAAAAAAAAAAAGTTTTCTATTGATGTTCTGAATGTTCGCTGCCCTCTGTGCCTCTCTAGACCTGAAAGAACGTGAAAATGGCTGCAAACAGATGCACAACTGTACATCTTTGAAAAGCAGAAGTGGAGCCTCCTGCACAACCAATAACAAAAATGATACCATCTGTAGCTGGATTTTCACCTTTTCAAACTTACTTGAATATTTAATAACAGTTAACTTCAACACAGATGTCAAACGTTATCAATCTAAAAGTTTACAAAACAGTCAAATAAATTAGTGCTTTAGAATTTGCCCAGAAAAATAAATTGCAGGGAAGCTAAGTGCACTAGATTTATTGAATTAGCAAAAGATGCTAATGTACCTAATAGCGGATTAGCAGAGACAAATGTGAGTCATCAGGACTTTGTTCTTTGCATTTTTGATCCTTTTTCTGCAGCTTTTGAGCATGAGGATTATTCACTCAAAGAGACATTAATTACCGTACCTGGAGACAGATACAGACGGCTAAAGGTGAAGTTTAATAAAAATTATAAATGAAATATATGAATAAAAATGAGACCAACTGTAGTTGGATTATGATCTTTCCAAACTTTTGGACGCGTTTCTTCCCGTTTAAAGATGATCTTCAGGACGTTCTGAGGATCTCTGGTCAGTTTAACAAAAATGATTCCTGGTTTTCCTTGGGGCCGGGTCAGACGGCAGGAGAGAGCCGTGATGGAGGTTATCAGGAGTATGTGTGTGTGGACATTAACCGACAGGGTCCAGCGGTCGCCCTGCTGCTAAATGGCCTGGCCGGCCATATGCCCACCACCTCTGGCACTACATCACCTCCGCTTTATGTGCCTGACTGAGTGGCTTTCTCTTCGGGGGGACGGGAGGCCTACCTGGCCGTCTCAGCACCACATCATCACTACAGCTGTTATACATTATTACCTTTCAATAATTATTCTCTTTTTTTTTACACTTTCTTCACCCAGAACGCTTTGGGAACATAAACTACAAACAAAATCAGATCTGTGCTTTTCAGACTGCTCTAAAGAATCTGACAGACGTCGCAAAACTGGGAAAAAAAAAGGGATTTGAACCTTTTTGCATGCAGTGTTTTCCCACCTGATAGTCCTACAACACGATTACTTCTCATAACCGTGTTGGTAGTTTTCCTGTTATGTAATTGTTTGTTTTGCTTGTATTTCTTATTTAATTTTATTTATTTTTTTACAAAATTTAAGTAGTTAAGTCATTTTGACCTTGTTTGTTTAGTTTTGTAATTCCCATCGCACAAATGGGAATTACAAAAAAATGAATTTGCTTAATGGAAACACATTTTTGATAAGTTTTTCAGCAGTATCAAAATAGATGTATTTCACAAAACCGCAATGGAAACACTCTTTCCACATCACACGAGTCACGTAATCGACAACAAACTGTCAACTTTTCAATGATCGGTAAATGATCGGTTAATGCAAACTTGTACTAAAAGTAGCACTAAAAATGTTCTTCAGGTTCTGTGACCTGAAGAACATTTCCAGGATTGGAGGACTAATGTCTCAGCATTAGAGAAACTTATCCATGCCTTTTTCTTTAGATGCATTGATTACTGCAACCAATGCAACTGATTGACAAAAAAAAAATCAATCAGCTCCAGAACGCTGCTGCTGGTGTTCTGACTAAAAGCAGGACGATAGAGCACATCGCATCATCTAGAGTCCTTCCACCGAGAGAACAAGCTTTAAAATACAGCTGGTAGTTTATAAATCACATATAAATCTGGTTCTGCTCTGCATGCAGAACCAGAATCAAACACGGAGAAGCAGCATTCAGCTTCTATGAACCACAAATCTGGAACAAACTTCTGTAAAACTGTAAAACAGCTGGAACACTGAGTTATAATAAATGAGACACTGACCAACATTTTGAGACGTAATGATGGCATTTGACAAAATGTAACACTTCAATTGTTGATTGATGTAAAACACTTTGAAATGCCTTCTTCCTGAAATGTGCCACACAAATAAACTTGACCGACTGTTTGCTTTTTAGCAGCAGACAACCAATGAAAAGTAGCCTTATGGTTAATTCTGGCACTTTGGTCCATTTGTATCGTCTTGTCTTCTCTGCGCTGCTGCTGCTGCTGCTGAAGTTTGAAATCTTCTTGATAAGTGCTTGAATTTTATAGTGAGAAAAGTTTACGAAGCCTGCAGTAAATCTGCAGAATGAAGCGACTCTCTGACCTTCACCTCTCAGGTTCCTGAAGACCAAAGGATCCGCAGCCATCGGCGAAGAGAGGAAGGTTTACATCACCGCCAAGCTGACTGCAGCTGGCTAAGGACCTACTCTAGTGTGACTTATGTCCACCTGTGAGTCTACATCATAACGATCCGAAGCCTGCCAGAACCCGACCAGGACCTCATGAGGAGAGACGGAGAGAGAGGGATGGAAAAACGGGAAGAAAAGGCGGAGTGATTACAGAGGAGGCCTGGAGTTTTAGCAGGAATAGATTCCTCAGCGATGGAGTGTCCTTGGTCACACTACCTGTGTTTCCATTACAAATGTGAGAAAATCTTTGTATAAACTCTGCCAATGTAAAAAAAAAACAAAAAAAAAACCACACAAAATCTGCAGTGTTTCCATTAAATAAGAAATTAAATTAAAATCACATGTGAATAAGTTTGTTCACGCCATAAGTCCTAAAAAACTTGGCAGCGACGGATGTAAACTGTTATGATACGGTAAATCTTTATTTAAAGGGTTGTGAAGAAAACTGACTGTCAAACATGAAGAAGCTTTCATGAATGTTCATGACTGTTGTCATGAACTTTTAATGCAAAGTTTTAATGGAACTTTGCACTAAAAGTGTCATTATTTGCCAAAAAAGCAAAGTTGACAAGTTAAATGGACTTTCAGTGCAACTTTGGATTAAAAGTGTAAGTATTTACAGAATAATGCAAAGTTTACAATTTTGATGAACCTTTAATACAACTGTGATCCTCCCAGCACTTCCTGTCATCTTCTCTATCGCTTTCACCAGCAGCAACATCCACTTGATGATCACATGATGTGGAAAAAGTGTTTCCATTGCACTTTTGTGAAATACATCTATTTTGCACTGCTTAAAAAACTTTTTATCAAAAAACATGAGTGTTTCCATTATGCAAATTTATTTTTCATAATTCCCATTCGTGTAATATTAAGGTCAATGGAAAGGCAGCAAGTGAAGGGAAACAATTCTGGAGAGAAAAGTGGGTTGAAACCACTCATTGCTACTGAACCTGGTTTTAAACGTCGCTGGATCAGAAACTTTGAATTTGTTCTGCTCGGTCAGCCTTCGAAAAACTTTTATTTTTTCACGGAAATACAAGATATTCAGATTAAATAAACATATAACATTGAAATATTTAGCGTTTGTCTGCAGAAACACATAAAAACGCACAAAAAAAAAACAAACTTACCACTTTCTAGCACTTTCAAAATTGCCGTGTTTCCATTATCCCAATTTACAGAGTTTTATGGAAAAGCAGCTGCAGCCCACATTCCCCTCACCGACCTGCAGACGCAGGAGGCCGGGGTGACAGATCGTACCTGTAGCTCTGTCTGGAAGAAGAACTTCTGCGGACACTGGGAGCAGTCGTAGATCTTGTCCTCCTGACCGTGAACGGCGAAAATGTGCTGCTGCAGCTTGTTGGCCTGCACAAACACTGCAAGGAGGAGGAACAGAGCAAAGCGTTGCAGCACTGATGTGATGGAAGTTAACGCAACAGGGTACGGCAAGCTGTTTTAACAAAAAATCGGCTTCACCACACTTGCATTCCAGATAACTATAATTTGTTTTTACATATTAGTTAACTGGGTTGTTACTAGTTACATTTACTCAGTTACACTTTGGAAAAAAATACTTTTGGAAGTTTTTTTTACTATGCCATACTTTTTACTTTTATTTGAGCATTTTTACTTTGAAATAATTTGCCAGTGGAACCAGACGTTTTCCCATATTATAAGCAAAATGTCTTGTTCCACTACTACCTTTTAATTTATATTAAGGAATTACAGACTTAAAATAAGCTGAAAAGTTACTTGTAAGTTAGTTTTATATGCTAAGATATTTGCACTACAAACTAGACCAAAAATACTCTAAGATTTGGTGTTTTTGCAATGCTTGAAAGAAATTTCAAAATGTAATTGAAGATACCTGGAACTGTTATTCTTACCAGTCAGGATGTAAATGTAGATATCTTAAATTATCATTCAGGACAGTCAAAACTCACTTTTAGATGGTAAGAGGAAACAGATTTTATTTTAAAACAGCTTGCCATAGAGGGGTTATATCTGTGACAGTAAAACTTAAAATATGAATTATCATTAACAGAGAGGGTAAATGATGAGGAAGAAGCATTTTCTCATCTGAATAAAGAGGAACCAGGAAGAACCACCGTCAGCAGAACGTGATATTTATCAATTAATCATCTGGTTCTTTGGTTTCTGTTTTTTTGTTTTTAATTCCAGCTCCAGTGTTGTTTTATACCCTCCACCTCACCCTCCCCCCACCCCCCCAATCCCTCTTTTGTTTCAGTAAACTTTTGGTTTTCACTCCGAGACTGCTGAATTATTAAGCCTCCCCACAGGAGCCGAGCCCATTTTACTAATTCATGAGCCACCAAGGAATACCGTTAAAGTTTAAAGTGTTGCTGCGCCTGGGGAGGGGGGCTGCTTGGGTCGGGGGTGGGGGGTACAACACAAGACAAACTCAACAACCAGGAGGCGGGCGGGGGGGTTAACGCAGAGAGGAAAAGTGCTGAATGTGAACACCTAATTTGGTCATTTATTTACTCTCTCCTGTGGATTAAAAACATTTGAGATGTTAGCGCACACATATTACACTCTGCTGCAGTAATAACCCACATTTTACAGCTTTAAGCTCACAGACAAAATAAATCGTGTTGAAGTAAGCCAAAACGTTTCTGAAAATGTTTTGTTTTCAGACACTTCTAATCAGAGTCAATTTACATCCTCAAACTTTGACGGGTTTGACCTGAACTGAATTTAACACACACTCACAGAACACCTAGCTTGAAATGATCCCCGCAGTAACACAACCTGCAGAATGAGCCAAAATGTGAATAACTAAGTTATTTATTTACCCAAACAAAACATATGAATCTGTTGATTGATTACAGTGGCACAAGCTAATTTTTTCTAGCGATACAATTAGCCTGTTTTAGCTTAGTGTAGCTTAACTCCATCTTTAGCGCTGCTATGCTAACTCTCTTCAACTTATCAACTTAAAGCCAAAATTATTGAACTATTCTAGACTACAAATTCTAAATAACTGTTTAATTACCCACTTTTCTCCTTCATAAAGAGTTTTTTTTTTGTGCAATAGTCTGAGGTTGCTTTTTAAAATTACTATTAAATATTGTACACATCAACCTAACAATGGGAAAAGAGATAGAAATTAGCCACTTGGCTATCGTCTCATGCATTTAAATGCAAATGTTAACATGTAATGTTTGATTTTTAAACAATAAACCAGAGACAAACAACAAAAAATATTTATAAAACAACAAAAGTAACATTTCTGTCAGCTAATCACATGCAACCTGGAATGAAATGCTAATCTATGTAAGGTATCACATGAACAAACTGATTGGCAGCTCTGGTGGGCGTGGCCAGGCAGGGTGACCAATCAGATCTCAGTATTTATCTCAAAGAGAGCAAACACATCTATATGCCACACTTTTCAGCTTCTTATATAAAACTCTGACCTCGGTCAAACAGGGGATGTTTTCCACAGTTAAATTAAATATTTCTGATTTGGTCCGTCCTTGAACATGGTAGCGTGCGCCTCACCTGTAAAACAGACGGGACACTTGAAGGTACCTCCCATGCCTTCGAAGCTGTGCTCTATCAGGTGGCACAGCAGCTTGGCAGGTGAGTCGAACATCTGGTTACACAGCTTGCACTCGTGATTGATGCCCTCCTCTGCAAATAGGAGACAGACACGCATGCGTAGGTTAGATCAGCCGAAACACGGAAACGGGAACATGTGACATCAATTCGGGATATTAACCCGACACTCAGGACAGATGTCTGATGTACATAAAAACAGGCGGCAGCAGAGACACAGATGGACACAAAATATTCATCAAAACCCGAAACATGAAGAATAAAAACAATCACTTCACTTTTTACTGAAACAAAGTTAGGCTGTTATGCTTTTTTTATATTATAGCCTAATTATTTTTGCTAAATAACATTTCTATACATTCTCCTTTAAACATGAATGTAAATACAAAACATAAGGTACAAAAGATTTATATTTACATTGTTTTTATTGAAAAACTAAAAAAAAAAGAATCTAACTGTAACTCCACTGCCACAAAGATCAGGTTTGCTCAATTTGTATTGTCTAGCGGTTAACTAATAATGCAAACTGACATTTTTTTTATTTACAGTGTATTTTTAGACACGTTTATGGTTAAGTTTGAAAATAGTTTTGGTATACATTTACTATTAATTTCACAAATCCTCTAAACTAGCTTGAACAGAAGAAGTGCAGCTCAACACACTAACATAAACTAAAGTAAGCTAATATCAAAGAAGCTAATTTAGGCTAAGCTAAACTGATTCAAAATAAAGTAGTTTTAACATGGCAAAGAAAATAAATAGCAAAAACACTAAGCTAAGTCAATGTCAGGTAAAGTAGTAAGGCTAAAGTAAATCTGCATATGCTAACTTAAGCTAAAGTCAATTTAGCTAAAATAAGGTAAAGTGTACAAAACTAAGCTAAGTAAGCTAAGCTAAGGCAGGCTATATTAAGTTTACAGGGGCTAAATGAAGCCAAGATAATCAGGCATGGTAAGCTAAGCTAATAGCTTAGCTATAGTCTAAACACAATAAGTCAACAAATTAAGAAATGTATGGTGAGATAAGCTAATGCAAGGCAGGATAAGGTAAACTAAGGTAGGCTAAAGAAAGTCGGATAGATTCAGCCGAGCTAAGCTAAGCAAAGATACGACAAGCTAAAGTAAAATAGGCTAACTTGAGGCAATCCAAGGCAGGGAAGGAAGTTTAGGTTGGCTAAACCAATATAAGATAAAGTTAGGCAAGGTAAGTTTAGACATGGGATACATTAAGACAAGCTTTGTTTCTACTACGTATTGCTTTGTAAGATGTTTTTCAGACTGTGAAAGAAACAGAAACAGAAAATGTGTGCCAGGTTTTAGGTTAAGATACTATGCTGATTTTTTCACTTATAACAAGATATTTTTGTTGTAAGTGAAACAAGCACTATTTCAATCACTATTAAGGAGTCACTGATGTAAAACAAGCTCCTGTATCCTGCTGAAAAGTACTTGTAAGCTATATTTTCCTTATTTCAGCTATGCTATAGTGTACTAGACCAAAAATACTTGCTAAGATGTTGTGTTTTTGCAGTGAAATATCAAAAAGCAACCAAGACCTGAAGGAACACCTTAAAAAAACATGAGGATGTATTGACTGCTACATGCGAGCACAAAAAAAAAAACACAATTAAAACCACTGATTACCGTATTAACACTTCTACATCAAACATTAAGCAAAAAAAAAGTAAAAATAATCTTTTATATCATAAAATAACTGACAGCATGCAGAGCGTATATCCACAGTCGTGTTTTTTATTTTTGTGTTTGTGTCTATTTTAAGACGGTGTGAGTGACATCACTGCCCCCACGGTGAAAGGCCAGATGAAGGTGGGCGTCGTAAACACAAACACACACAGGCACCCCTCGGCGATCGAGTCCCCTGCCTGTTGTCCTTATCACCAGCGTACCAAACAGGTCAGATACCCCAGTCGCCCACACACACAGCACGAGGCAACACACACACTCACGCACACACACGCCACAGGACCGAACTGCCGGGAGACATCAGATGGTGTCGTCTGCAGGCCAATCTGTGACCCCCACAGAGCGGTACACACACACACACATATATATACACACATCCTCTTTTTTTTTAACACTTATCTCATGTCCTGTAAGTGCTAACACACACACACCCCGACACACTCTGCAAAAATCTCCGCTGCAGGGGATCGCAGGGTTAATAACGTCTTCAATCATGCATCCATGACACCCATACTGACTAATACACACACGCACACCGAGATTTTTATCTCTTCTTGCCTCAAAGGCCATCACAAGGGTGCCCTAATCCCATCTCAATAGCTGCGTGTGTGTGTGTGTGTGTTGTGGTCCCGATCCCCAAACAACCCCGTCTCCACACACACACAGAAACCTCAAAGGCTGCAAGGTTGTGAGGGGCGCCAGCGTGTCCGAGACACACTGAGACAGATAGAGGTTCATTATCATTTACCAGGAGATTGAAGCAGCAGGAGAGAGAGTCACACGGAGCGACGCATGCAGAGAGAGAGGGGGGGAGGCGGAGGGAGGGGCAGGAGGAAGGGTGTGCAGCTGCAGCTTTTCAATTGGTTCCGATTTTATTGTTTGAGAAACTAAAAGTTTAAGTTTGGTTCAGAAAACAGGCACACTGCAAAAAACACCAAATTGTAACAAGTATTTCTGGTCGAGTTTCAAGTGGAAATGTCTTAATACATTTGTACTGAGACAAAACTAACTTACAAAAAACTTTTCAGCAAGATAAAGGAGTCAAAAATACATTAATACTGATGAATAATGTCTTGTTATAAGAGATAAGTGACAATCTGACTGTCCTAGACCTTCATCAGTACTAAAGTTATGTGTTTTCCAAGCATATAGTGCAATTTTATAGCACAATCAAGTAACTGTTGACGTCACTATGTTGAGATTTATGAAAATGCTATAAATCTCAAATATTACTTGAAATAAATTTGACTTCTTGACAGCTTAACGCCTTGAAATTGGGTCTATGTCTCTTTAAAAACTCCTGCTGTTTCTGAAGCTTTGCCTTCAGGAAGTCATCACAACATGGCTCCTCTATTAACCCTTTAACAACCCTTTTACCAGCGTTTCACTGAGAAGTAGCTCAACAGGTATTTGCTAATTGCTGCTGGCTAGTCTGAAGGAGCTGATTGGATGAAGACAGAAGCTCCGTAGGTTGGAAACTGCAGCTCAGAGGAGGAGCTGACCCTCGAAAGCGGAGCTAGGTCCACCCAGGCGTTTTTCACAGCTGAATAGTTGCCATGGAGATTACAGGATTTTTTTAAACATGCATGAAAGAATCAAGGTAACACTCCAGATTTGTTTTTGATGAGGGAATAACATTATAACAAGTCGATTTTAAACAATACTGCCCCTTTAAGGAATTATTGACTTTAAACAAGCTCCTATTTTTAGCTGAAAATTAATTGTACGTTAGTATACTTGAAATAAGACAAAACAAAGATATTATGCACTGGAAACTGGACCAAAAATTCTTGGTAGGATTTATTATTAGGTATTTCTGTCTAGTTTCAAGAGCAAATATCCCTGGTTAAGAACAAATTCTCATTTTCAACAATAACTTGTTCAGGAAAACATTAACTATACATCTTTGCAGACTGGAAATAAGACAAAACTAACTTAAAAGTAACTTTTCAGAACGATGTAGGAGTTTGTTTTAGGTTCCTTAATACTGATTTAAATAAAAAGTACAAGCTCCATTTGATCACCCAGAGGAACTAATAATTTTTAATCAATATTAAGAAATTATTGACCTAAAAGAAGATCCTTTATCTAACTGAGTTAGTTTTGTCTTTTTGAAGTATATCAAGATATTTGCTAGGTACCAAAAGAATACTTGGTAATATCTGGAGTTTCTACAATACAGAAGATGAAGATGAAGAACTGCCTACGCGTCATTGATGTCAGTGTGTGTGTGTGTGTGTGTTTTGGGTTGTGTGTAAGGCATCTTTAAGCCGCGGCCTCGGTGGGGGTAAAGCTGCCTCCCACTCTCCCACGCTGCCTGGATCAGAGGGAGCGGTCAAACATCAGCCACCTTTACATGAACACAACGACCTACTTCTACGCTCAGTTTTCCTGGGATCTTACAAAGAAACATCTGAGCTGCTCGGCAGCGCTCACGCCAACAGCAAGGTTTTAAGCCGCACTTACAAAAACAATCGGAAACTTTGGAAATAAAAATGTTAAAAAAAAAAAAAACAGAGGAGGCTGTTATATTTTACTTTAACAACTGATATTTGAGCTTACAAGGATTCTCAAAGTGCTGAAGACTAACGAGGAAATTATGTGATTGGATTTACTTAGTTAAAACTAAATCGATCAATATCTGGTCAGTAATCGTCTGTCCTTGCAGGATGGGGTGATGTTGCCCGAGTTGGTGGTTGCGCAAGACTGACATGACACTGTAGTAAACATGGAACGTTTATAACTGTTGTCATAAAGTGTCATTTGGTAAATAATGACATTTGTAATGCAAAGTTGAATTAAAAGTGTTATCTTTGCATCATTTGGTAGATAATGACACTTCTGAGGAAACTGTGTTAAAACATGTACAAAAGTCCATTAAATCTGTCAGATTTACATTAACAGTCATTATTTACCAAACGACACCTCATGTTTATGATAGTGTCACTAAACTGTACTTTTTACTTTATCTGAGGTTATTTTATTATGAATTATTAATTGAGTAACATTTCTGGATACTCAACCCTGTGATTAACTTCACTGAACGAAGAACAAACTTGTTTTAATAATAATAATCTATCAGTGGAAACAGCACTTTTTCATCAATATTAAGGATTAAAACAATCTTGCTAAAAAGTTACTTGTAAGTTAATTTTGTCTCATTTCAAGCATAATGGGACACCAGCACTAGAAACTAGACTAAAATACTTGGTAAAATTTGTCGTTTTTGCAGTGCAGGCTGAAAAAACACAATTTTTGTGTGTTTTTAGTGTCAGATCCAATCATTTAAAACTTCAACAGAGTCTACGCCTCCACCAAGCCGTCGTTTCTCAACAGCCGAGGATTCTTCTGTACGAAGCAAAACGTTGAACTAAAGGCTAAATTTCACGTATAAATAGAAATAGAAAATAATTCGTTTTTAATATTTTTATCGTATTTTTTGAGTAGCTTAAAGGTTGGTTTAATTTTTTAACCTTTTTAGGACAAAGTTGTTGTAAATATTGAGTTTTGTACCAACAGAAATAGAATCCCAGCTCTTTGGTAAAGTATGGAAACATCTCTTCCACTGAAATACCTCGAGGAGACTGTCTTCCTTTCCTCACATAAAGTCAAATAAATTCAGTTTTACATGATCGTTATCTTTTTAGTACTGGTTCGTTTCATTTCTGTGCAAATTCCTGTGCACAGGAACATGTTTCATTACGACATCAAACCGACAACAGAAACTTTAGGAGCTCATTTATGGTCAATCAATTAGTGAGAGAGCAAAAATGGCTGCAAACGGAAAAAAAAGAGAAAGGAATGAACGTGAAAGCCTCAGAGGGAACAGAGGAGAAGACAGTGAGGTGCAGAGAGATAATTGGGCTGTCCGGAACAAGGGCATGGAGAGAGGCCTCCGACGCCTCTGTGTGTGTGTGTGTGTGTGTGTGTGTCCCATGAAAGACTTCTCTTTTCTGACAAATACATTGTTTTGATCAGTGTGTGTGTGGGGACGGCTGTCTCTGTGTGCCGTCCCCCCGCGCAGCCCGGTCCGTGTGCGACCCATAGTGAGATGACAGAGTCGCAGAGCGTCGTGCCGCTACGCTTTGTCTCACAGAGAGCATTTGATCCAGCAGCACATGAACACACACACACACACACACATCGCTGGGAGACTTTCCCTGGGACGGAGAACATAGGAGAGGACACAGCCAAAGAGGCAGGGTGAAGGTTAGGACTTACAGTTCTCTACCAACCAACTCAAATCTAACTCTTTCTGGATTTTAACCATGACAATAATCCTTTGTCGCTTTTATCTACAAACCCCAAGACGCTGGTTTCATCCAGGAGAAAGAACTCGTTCCAACCCCTTGAAGCTCCAGTATGTAACTTTTAGCACATTTAGCAACGAGTTCATGAGGTTGATTGACAGCATTAAGACCCTCCTCCTGGCTCTGATTGGTTGTTTTTGAGCGTTGGGTTCCTTCAGACGGCAACAGAAGCTCAGGGAGGAAGTGGACGAACTTTACATGCATTTGTAAATAAGTAATAAATTTTATATTAATTTTTTAAAACTGTCATTATGATGCGAGACAGATAATCTGAAAAAAAAAATCAATTTCCTTCACCTCCTCACTGAGCCACCAATTGGCATATGAAGAAATGCACCACTCCCAACCAAAAACAATCAGTCAGAGCCAGGAGGAGGGTTTTAACGCTGTCAATCAACCATGTGGACGCGTTTCTTCATGTGCTAAAGGCAGAGAAACAACTTACTGCTACAGGAAAACTGTCTATCTGCCGTCATCGGTGGCTATGCTAACTAGACAGAGCCTTCTTGGCAGACTCTGCTAACGGCAGCGTAGCCTATAGCAACGGGGTGAAGGGTGAAAATTGTGTACACGAGGGTGATTAACAGCGCTAAGACACGGCTACTGGCTCAGATTGGTTGTTGCTGACAAAGCAGTGTATTTGTGCAGTGAGCTTATTTTTTTCACAGATAATGTGTTTTATATAAAATCTTAAAAGTATTTTTGTCTGGTTTCTACTGCAAACATGAGCGCACCCGAAATAAGAAAAAGCTAGCTTACATGTAACGTTTCAGCAACATATTTGTTTTGAGTCAATAATTAATTAATATTGGTGAAAAAGTCCTAGTTCCACTGGCAAATCATTTCACTCATAAGATATTTTTCCATGTTTTTAGTGAAATAATCTGCCAATGGAACTAGTACCTTTTCATCAATACTAAGGAATTATTGACTTAAAAAAAGCTCCTTTATCTTGCTAAAAAAGTTACTTCTAAGTTACTTTTGTCTTATTTCAAGTGTACTGAGACATTTTCACAAAAAACTAGATCAAAAATTCTTTCTATGATTTAGTGATTGTGCAGTGTGGCTCCAGGAGTCGCCTTAGTGAGATTTATTGTTGAGAACTATGTCTATATGTTGTCTAAAAACTGAATTTTATCGCCATCTCTCATCATATGTAGACATATTGTATGATGACATTTTACACAATAAGCCAGTGAAGCAACTCTGACACACACCCAGGTAATCGTTGCGTGCGCATCAGCAGAATAACTAAACATATTCCACTTGAGCAAAAACACATTAGAAAATTTAAAGCAGAACATACATGTTATGGCTGTTGAAGGGAAATGCGGTCCATACTGTAGTCATCCTCACAATTACAAACCCACCACATATTTGTGTGACATATTTCACACAAACACACCCCGTCATTGCTCACGCCGTTGCCCGGTCTCATTCGCTCTCATTAACCACCTTTTTCTCTCCGCTAATTGACCGGAGGAGCAGGACCAGGTGGCATCATCCCATTTACGCTGGCCTCATCTCAGACCCCTGCAACACGCAGCTCAACACAAATGAGCTCCTTGGTTTGTGCTGGCGACGGATCCCTAAGGTGCTTCCCCTCTTAAACACCTCGACATGCATGCAAACACCCACCTTCCCGGCGTCGCTCTAAACGAGCTGCCGGGGGTCCCCTGGGCGTCTGCCCTCCATTACTGCCCGTCTCTCCGCCTGTCAGCCCCCTCCATCCCTAAAATCCATATCAGAGCGTGTCTCTGTTCGGTCCTTTGTGCCGTAAAACAGGCATCTGCACTTCAAGTGAAAATACGAACCCAAGTAACTCAGATTTATTCAACCGTTTTACAAAATTCCTGTTTTATTCTTTTTAAAAATACTCAGCCTGGTTGGGAATGTGTAATGTAATCTTAAAATAGAAAAACACGGATATGGATATATGAACTCTATCAGCTGAATGTTTGATGTAAAGACGTCAATAGACATAAATGTTTTTTGTTTTTTTTAAAGGTGTTTCTTTGTCTTTTGGTTGCTTTTTGATTCTACACTGCAAAAACACAAAATATAACCAAGTATTTTTATTGTAGTTTCTAGTGCAAATATCTTAATACACTTGAAATAAGACAAAACAAACTTAAAAGTAACTTTCAGCATGATATGGATGCTTCGTTTCTGTCAATAGTTTCTTAAAATTGATGAAAAAGTTCTAGTTCCCCTGACAGATTATTTCACTTTTAGCACAGGAATAATGTTTTGTTGAGTCAATAATACTGAGGAATTATTGACTCAAAACAAGCTTCTATATCTTGTTGAAGCATTATGCTTAAGTTAGTTTTGTCCTATTTCAAGTGCATGAAGATATTTGGACTAAAAAATGGACCAGAAAACACTTGGGAAGACTTTGTGTGTTTGCAGTGCAGGTATAAACCATTTACCATTCCAACATCCTAGACTGTGTGACGAGCTGTAAATTAGTTTCTGAAAAAGTTCTAGTTTAAGAAAAAAAAACCCCTCAAGTTTACGTTTAACTGTTTGACAGACATTTAAAAAAAAATTTCAGTGATTTCTAGAGTCATTTAACGCCGCCAAGTTCATATAGTTCTAATTTTTGCAGTGTTTTTTTCTTTTACTGTAACAGTGTGAAATAAGGATGCTGTACACAACAGTAAAGGACTACAAAAAGGAGAAATAAACACTTTTCCTAATAAAGCTAAGAGAAACCTGGAAATATAGATACTTTTACTTAGATTTGCTGATATTAGTTTCACATTTTAATCAGGTTTTCCCACCACACACATAATTCAACAACAGCCTGAGGGCTTTCTGTGGTTTTAGCTAACCAGGTTCATTTCTAATACAGGATAGATGCTGATGCACACACCAGGGTTTTCTTATACTGGTTAGAATACCTAGAGATGAATCTGAAATAAGATGCTTTTAGCAGAAAATAAAAATATCTTTGAAATATTTTGCAGCATAATGAAGCAAAATAACCACCACCAGCTTTACCACAGTAAAGCTTCACAGTATAAGATTTATGGTCAGAAAGCAACAATAAATTCATGCTTTCACTGAGACTGCTTTAAATGGTCTTTGCCCTGTTGTGTGCTGATATCTAACCTTTCACTTTTGGCACCAAATGTGCACTAAGCTGGAGGAAAGCTGGCCTATTCCCCCTTTTACATTATAGACACATGTGTTTTATTGACTCTAGTTGACCTTGGCCATGCGGTGACACAGAAATATAAAGCTGTCTGTCATCAGCATACAGTGAAACCTAACACAAATATATCCATGAAAAATCATATATACTGATATTTTGTTGGGAATGTTTAAAATATTCAAAAGAAAATGCAACTTAGGAAGCTGAGATATCAAGGCGCAACGTTTATTGATTACATTTTTCAAGACCAGAGTTAAGGAAAACTTTAGCTGCTGGCTTCTGCGGTAGTGATGGTTTCCACTGTACATTTTAATGCATGTTAACAGTGGAAGATGCTGCTAACTAAAAGCTAGTTGTGCTAAATTATTAACCATAAACAATTCTGCTAATGCTAAAGTGCTATACCAACATGGTACGTAGAAGATAATCCTGAAGCACCAACTTCAATTCAACCTAAAGTACATTTGTCCTTGAGAAACTAAAACATTCATGCACCAATTCAATTTTGAAATTATAACTTACATGTTCCACAATGCCCTAAGTTAATCCAATAATGTTTATATCTTGTTCTCGACTGTCTGTGTTTTATTTTGTTCCTGTATATTTCCTGTTTGAAATAAAGTTATTGGGAAAAAGAGAGGAGAGGAAACAGACCTGTTGCATAAACAGTTTTTATGCTCAAAGTAAGAACATGAATATAAACGTCTAGTCTGAAGAAATCTTAAGTCAATAACCAAAACTTTAACACAAATGTTGATTAAAACAGCAAAAAGTAAACCAACGCTTTAGAATTTACTCTGAAAAGTAAACTTAGAGGAAGATAAACACAATAAAAGTTTTCAACGTTAGCAAAAGCGCTAAATGAAACGTTAGCTTTGAGCGGATTACTGGAAGTGTGCTCACTACTGCATAGTGCATTAAAATAGGCCTTAGAACGTTTTCTAAGGATTTCCACATTATTCTCCAGCTATGCGATATCTACATCTCAGTTTTGGAGATCTATAACGGAAGCTCTTTCTTCCACCTGCCTATAGGGGGCAGCGGCTGCACATGCATGGCTCGCAGCGTCGAGACACTCAGTTTGTATTGCAACAAATTGGCAAAGATGAAACAAAAACTGTTAGGTATTGAAACTGTTGATCTGATGTGCAGACGATTTGGAAGTCAGGCTGTTGTTTTAACGAGGAGAAGCGTCCGAAAGGGGGATGAAGGAAGGAAGGAAAGAAGAAGACGGACAGGACGGCCGCGGAGAGAGCAGCAAGAGGCGCTGTGAGGAAGAAGGAGTGCAGCAAAGAAGAGAGCAGTGGAAGGGAGGAGGAGGAAGAGTGCGTGGCCCTCTGGGGGGCTTGCTCAAGGTGTGTTACCATAGCAACCGGGGGCGATTGGAGGGTGTGTGTGTGTGTGTGTGTGTGGCTGTTGGGGGGGTTGTGATGCAGGAGGTTGTGAGCTTGACCCATTGGTACTGTGGGGGCTGGAGAATACACTCACTCACAACCTGCTGCAGCGCTGGAGGGGTCCCAGGAGTACCTCCACCTTTACTCACCCTCACACACACACACACACACACACACACACAAAGAGGAGAAAGAATGCTGCAGTGCTGAGGTCCCGCGAGTATCCAACACCCACACACACTCTCCCTCCTTTCTCTCATCTCCCCTCTCTATTTCTACCTCTCTCTCTCTCTTTCTCTGCAGGATGATTGTTATTTTCTTTATTTGTTCCCTTCGAAATTCAACCGTCTGGATGTTTAAACTCAGTCCAAACAAAATGGGAGGCAGAGAAATGCTCCTTTCAGACAGATGTACGGCTTATGATTTAAGTGCATTTTAAAAAAAAAAAAAGAAAAAAAGTAAACCAACAGAACAAAATGGAGACGTTTAAATTTTGTTTTAGTCTACAAAAAACAGTATAAGATCGCAGAATCTAACTTGTGGTGTTCCACCTGGTTGAATACTGGGAACCCATTTGAAAAAAAAAATTAAAACACAAAATTCAGACACAGACGCAAATTACTGAACATAGTAGGTCATATGTTGACAAAATTAAAACATTACATTGTTTCAGACATAAAGTTAATATCAAAAGTTAAATAAACAGAGAAAAATCTAATCATAAACTTGTGATACACATTATCTCAGTATTTTTTAAATGGTATATCAGCTAAAACTTCCCTGCCTTTCTTATAAAGACTCTTATAATCACAATTAACTCAACCGTTAAGGTATGTTTGGGCTAAAATGTTGCAACTAACTACTTAGGAAATTACTTAAATGAAAAATTTCTGTATGTACAACCGAATATACAAAATTATGTAAAATTACTTTTGGTATTCCAGGGTTGAATGTTAAGCCCCATGTTTTCAGGCATTATTACCATATCAGTATAAAAGATGATGATGTTTAAACTGTTTAATGGGAAACAATTTAAGATAGAAGAGATAACTGTATAAAATAGATTCAACATAAGTTGTATTTAGTGTTTAAAAGGTTTGTGTGTGACTGTAGATCAACTTAGATGCCACAGCTGCCTTAATGTTTAGAAAAATACCCAACACTTTAAAAGCAGACAGGAAATGGTTACTAAAAAGAGGCAGAGAAAGAATTTTGAAGTTTAATGTTAAGTTATAAACCAACTAAAACTGGAAATTAGTCGAGTTTCAATCAATGTGGTGCATTTTATCAGTGGCCGGATGAGGTCAGTGGAACATTTATGATTTATTTATTCAGTTTTTTTAGTTTTTCATAACATTTCACTGTGATGTGGTGACGTTTATTAGGCTGGAATTTTGTGAATTTTTAAGCAAATATCCACCTGAAACAGAAACTGAGCGATTAGCTTAGACCGTCAACGTCATAAATGACAACATTATCTTTCGCTTTGTGTCATTATTGCTGAACCGTTTCCATGGTTAAATCAACTTACATACAGAAGAGAAACTCTTCAGTCACACTGATACTTGTTTGCTTTTCTGTTACTGAAAATTTTTGACTTTATTTCACAGCTGATGTGGAAATAAATCAACAAAAATTATGATCAAATTGTTATGATTTTAATAAGGTAAACAACATTTTTGCCGGGCTAAATAAAACCGGACCTGAAGCCACATTCCTCCGCTTCACCCCATCACACCCTGTGAAAACTATCCGCACACACATCGGACGCACAAACACAGCCAGGCAGACATTTTATTGGCAGACAGGATCAGCATATGGCGGTGACCAGTTTGTGCACAAATTGAGCATATTTGTGTAGTGCATAGTGCATGTGAGTCTTGGAAGGAGACAGAGTGTGTGATGGGATGTGTGTGTTGGCGTGTGTGTGTGTGTGTGAGCAGCAGCTTGGATTTTCCCTCTCAGATTACATAACAGTGGGAAGCTGGAGCGCTCGGCCGTGTTGAAGCCAAATAGCTGCTCACAAGCGCGCACGTGCACGTCTGCACACTCGTTTTACATCATTGTCTCACACTTTCACCGCAGTTTTATTAGATTTTAGCTGCGCTTGTATGTTTCTCAACACAACAGGACCTCTTGTGAAAAAACAAAAACACCAAAAAGAGTGTGAATGCGTCACATTTTAGCAAAAAAGAAACATGCAAATAATTAGAACGTGCAAAACTGAAACATTATAAACATGAAACACTCCTGCAGAAATCTTTTCATTTCAGCAAACTGCATCAAATCTTCCATCATTCTGCATCTCTATATCAGTGATTAGACTAACAGCCACATAAGGTTTCTTTTTAGCCTATAAGAGGCATGCAAGCTATGAATGTGGAGAATATTTGTGTTTAGATTGTTAATTGAAAGTGTGAAATGGGCCTGAGGGGAATAAGATTAATCAGTGTGTGTAAATAAACCATCAACACAAACACAAGCTTACTGCTCCCTGAGATAACGTTTAAAATGGAAGCACCTGTCATCCTCCTGAAACTCCTTCAAACATCTGTTTGCCTACAGTTTGGAAAACTAAACTAAACCCTCCAGATTCACACCAACAGGGCGTTTATGTTTTTGACGCAGCGTAAACGACGATTCATAACCAGAGTGAAGGACGAGGCGTCTGCACTGCGAAAACACAAAGTCTAACCGAGTATTTTCATCAAATATTTTTGTACACTTAAAATAAGAAACACTATTAACTTTTCAGAAAGATATAGGAGCTTGTTTAAAGTCAATAAATCCTGAAAACTAATAAAAAAGTTCTAGTTCCAACGGCAGATTTTTTTTCTACTTATAACAGGACATTTTTACAATATTATAAGTTAAAATTACTGACTTGTTACTTAGTAAGTAACTTGCTGAGAAGTTACTTGTAAGTTACTTTTTATTTCAAATGTAATAAGTAGGCCTGTTACGGTGATACATTTTGCAGGATGATAAATTGTTCCAGAAGTTACTGCGATAAACGATAATATTAGTGTTTTGAGACCATTTGAAGTAACATAATGGTGATGGCATTCTCAAAGAGATCGGTAAACTTTAAATTCTAATGAACATTTTAACTCTGGAACTGGAAGGCATTTTAAATATCCAGAATAAATAAAACAGAAACAATTAATAAAAAGAGTTATGAAGTTTCCGTAAACATAATTGTCCTTAAAAAAAAAAAGTTGAGACCAAACTGAAGACTTTAATCATCCAGTTTTTGGTAGAAAGAGAGAAAAGAGAAAGAAAAAATCATGCAAATGGAAATTAGAGATTATTTCAATTCATTCATTGATTTAATGCCTATTCCAACAGGCCTGGTAATAAGATACTAGAAACTAGACAAAAATAGTTGGCAAGATGTTTTTTGCGGCATGAGAGGCAGAATGAGGCGTAAGGCGAGTCACGCACACACACACACACACACCCACAGTCACCCAGGTCCAAGATCCCGGCTGTATCCAGTTGTAATCAAGACTCTGATCCAGTTGTCCTGGAGACGGACAGAGGGTCATAACCCCCCCACTCCAACCCTAACTGCATTTTTCCTTCCTCTGACTAAATTAAATGCTTTTCAGGCGCAAGAGCTGGTATCAAAATTATAGGTTTAAAGCTGAAACATCTGAAGGAGGCGTTTATTAGCACAACCTGTTAGATGATTTATTACAGCCTATAAATAAATGATGTCAAACTGAAGTTACTTTTTAAACACCTAATTTACTACATATTCATCTTTTTGTTCCACAGCTGATCCAGCTGGAGTTTTTGTTACTTTGGTCAGAGTTTCATTTGCTGATAGCTAGCCAGCTAGCTAGCAAAAGTAACGTTAGTTACCGCAACTGCACTGAGTCACATAACGCAGTGAGCATAGACTTAACAGTAAAGTACAGCAAGAAGAAAGAAAACTACATAGAATATATGGCATTAAGTTGACCTGCCACAACATTTAAGACACATTTAAGGCCAACTTACGAGTTTTTTAATGAATTTAAGACAATTTAAGACTTTATGTTAGATGCATGAAGGTAAGACTTTTTAAGGAAGTGTAGACACCCTGATTCAAGTGATTGCAACTATTTGTGCCATTTTAAACTTAGCAACCTAAGTTGTCCTTTTCCATCCCAGAAATGGGAAATCTAAGAAACATGTAATCAATCTGATTCGCAGCTTTGTTTTATACTGCAACATCTCATATTTCTAGCCAGTTTATTTTAATTTTGCGCCGGTAGACAAACTTTCTATTCAGATTTTAAGAACCAGATTTGAAGAAACTCCGGCTTGTAGCTGGTCAGTGAGTTGATAAAACAACAACGCCTCTGATCCGCCACGTCTGGGCAAACCTGCAGCTCTTCAGTATGGTCAGAACCTAGCAATCGAGTTTTCACATCTCATCTCCGAGAAAGCTGCAGAAATGTGTTTTTGTTCAATAAAATCCAGCAGAAATGAGAGTATGTGTGTTTACCTACCTCCATCTAATCCTAGCCTGCTGTTTACTGTGTGTGTGTGTGTTTCTTTAATCTGTTCTCCCAAGGGGCGTCAGGGGGAGCTAGCAGGCTTATCCTCACTGCATCTCTGCATCCAAATACCACTAAAAAGCCAATCTTCATTCCACAACAACAACATTAACACACACACACACACACAGACACGAGGCACAGACGGGCCTGAGAGACTCCCGGCTTAAGCTCCACCCTAAATGCACCTCTTCTGCACACAAATTATATCTAATAAAGCCTTTCAAACTGCTGTCAAAGAGATAATTAAATGCATTTGAGGGCATTTTTTGGAGAGAATAGATGTTTTCTTTTTATTCCAACATCAGGTTTTAAACGCTCGTCCTTCTGGGTTTGGCAACGAGGAGGAATTGGGGTAAAAAGGGACCTGATTGATTTAAAATTACCGAAAGGAAAAATCTTTTCCAGTCGGTTAAGGATCTGACAAGAGGAGGGAGAAACAAGGAGGAGGAAAGGAGATGAGCAGAGCCAATAAGAGCTCACAGCAGGGTGCTAATAATGCAGCTCCAGCTGTTCCAGTTAACCTGCAAACTGCCCATCTGGACCCAGAGAGATCCATGATGGGAGACCGGCAGGGAGACGGAGACAGGACTGGAGGCAGGGCGGTAGCCGACTGAATCAGTGATGAGGAAGAGGCTTTTTTTCCATGTAAAGAAGGAAAACGCCACATTTTACAAATTTATGGGTCTCTAATGAAAACAACCGTCTTCTTCTTCTCCTACAGACTCATTTTTACGTGAAAATTTTATTTGTGGCTCCCAGCAGGTTGGTGGAAGGGATTACAAACTTAAAATAACATATAATGACCTGTGATTTATGACTGGGATGCACTGAAGCAAAAAAAATCGATATTTAATATTGAAATTGCTGTTATGGCCAATATTATATGTATTTTCCAACAGTTTCGGCACGTTTGGGGGAAGAAACGACCAGACACAGACACCGATGTTGGTGCCGATACATAGTGCTTTCCTAATTTCTGACAGATCTCAAGGTATTGTGTGAACAAACTTATTCGCATGTGATTATTAATCGAGCTTCTAATTTCATGGAAGGACAACACTTGCAAAATGTTTGTATTTTGTAAACGTTTGTGCCGATTTGTTTTTTTTAAAGGCCTTATTGGCTCTAGCAGCCTTTATTTGAGAGTAGTTAGACAGAAATGTGGGTAACGAGAGAGGGAGGGCCGGGATTCGAACCTGGGATATTGAGGACTAAGGCCTCCATATGTGGGCTGTGCTTGACCCCTGCACCACCTCAGCCTCCCTTTACAACCATTTTGTAACAAAAACAGCAGCTGGTTTGTGTTTTTCTACAGCAGATTAAAGTTTGTCGTGGCCATAAAACGGGTGTGAAAACGTCTGCGAGCATCTAGAAATGATCAAAACAAACCAAAAGCAGAGCAGAGACATCTTATTGGGGCCGTCCTCCACAACGCTGAGGTGGACATGTGGACACACACAATCACAAACACACACCCTCAGTCGGGGTGACCTTGGTCCGGTCCGCCTGCCCTCACCCCCCCGCCCGGGCCCGCCCCGGCCAGCTCAACCTCCCGCCGAGTCCCTCTTCCTGTCTCTGCTTTCTGAACCCACACCGGCACAGCGCCACACCGGGCCGTGCCAAACCGAGCCGAGCCGTGGTCATGGTAACGACTCCGCCGAAGATCTGAGATTAAAAAACACAAACAAAATACCTGAAGAGAAAACAGAGGCGGATTTATTTTTGTTTTACATTATTGATTCCAAAATCTGACAGGCCCGAAATACACACGACTGGAACCCGGCTTCCCTACAGCACGCCGCCCACACACACGGCGCAGAATAGCATGCTAATGAAGACACTTAATCACTGCGAGGTCATGTGTGGAAGAGCCTGCCAGATACCTGCAGCCGCGGCTGGAGACGTCCCTCACCGCACACCGAGTGTGTGTGTGTGTGTGTGTGGGCGGTGAAGAACTGGAGATGCCTGCTGGATGTACACAAGAGGAAATGAGACAGAAAACCTTCAAACAAACAGGAGGAACATCTTGATTTGAGCCGCGGAGACAAAAACGTCCAGCGCGACGCAGCCGATCATTTCCCAAACTCTTGTATTTCTCACTTTGTGGTTAAATGAACCCCCCCCCCCCCCCCCCGGTTGGAGCTCTGCAGGTTCCCCCGCTCTTCAGCCATAAGTCATCACACAGAAGCCTTCGAGTGCCGCTGCGCACTCGTGGGTGTGCCCCTAAATTAAGAACAGCTAATCAAGGTGGCATTGGAGAGAAAAGACGCGTCCAGCTGGGCGGAGCAGGTAATGGCAGAGGCACAATCAGCCGGCGGCAGCCAGCCGCTTCCTTAAAGGAGGAACACGGCAGATTAGGAATCCAGACTAGAGGAGTGACCTTGGAAGATTAGGCTGAAGGATAATCTGATTATGTGCAATTACACCTGAATTATTTGGTTTCTGAGGGGCGACAGCGTGGATAATTACAGGCGTTTCGGTCCAAAACTGATCAGAGCCGGCAGCAAAACTGAAGCGTTTCGTCATTAATGGTTTCATATAAACGGCAGAATTTCAGATTCTTCACCCTGAATTATCCAGAAATTTGGTTTTATGGACATTTTCTAGAGGAAAAACATCAATGGATGGATGAACAAATGGAGGGATGGATGTTTGATTGGTTGGATAGATGGATGGATGAATGAACAGATGGACAAATGGTTGGATGGGAAAATCGATGGATGCATGGATGAACAAATGGATGGATGGAATAATTTTATTACACGTAGCTAAATGTGGAGCTCAAGTGATTTAAATTAAAGCTATAAACAGACAGAAAACTAGATTTTTGTTTTTTAAACCCAAACATTGTAACTGTATAGTCAAAACCTGTTATCCTTATCGGCTGTACAAAATACTCAACTGAGCTGCATTTTCACCCATAAACATGTGAAATAACAATGATCAAACAAAAAGAGATGTTATTTTAACCTCTTTCTTTCATGTCTCTTATTACCGGATGTAAAAACCAAATAATGAGTAACATCTATAATCTTTCCTTAAACCAACCTGGCAAAACAAAGACAGTTTCCACTGCGCTGCACCGAAGAATAAAATAATAACTTCTTCTTGGTCTCATAAGACAAGCACACAAACACACTTCTCCCCTCCTGTCAGCCTCAAATACAAACAAATAAATAAATGAACAGTAAGTTATTAATTATTCTGAGGGAGGAATCAAATATAAATGTGTCTGGGGGTTTGTGTGAGAGTGCATGAAGACTTCTAAACAGTTTCCCCAAAGACAGACAGAGAGGCAGACCACCGGAGAAACCAGTAAACAGGAAAAACTCAACAATGCAACAAAAATAAGTGCTTACACTTAGGAAACGTGTTGGTCACTCACATGAAGAGACAAAATAACAGATTAATCCACCGGATTGATCAGCTTTAAGACGCGTTTTCTGTCTTTTTCCCGCTGATGAAGTGAAACCAGCCGCCTGTGACGAACTGTAAGGCTGGGATGTTTTATCTGAAGAAAACATAATTTATAAAAGTGAAAATTGTAAATGTTGACGGTTTTTAAGTTTTAGCCTCTAAAATTCAAAGGTCTTCTTTCATCCAATATGTTGGATTTTTTCTCTTGGATCTCATTGCAGAGTGAAATACACAAACTGTGAATTTACTCCCATTATGTTGGGATTTGAAAGTAAAACCTAGAATTAAAGAATCTCTACAGAGTCAGATTTTTTCTGCCCGTCTTAGGAAGAAAAGGTGGGAATCACCATGGCAACTGGTGATTCAACATTTCTGTGTCCAAATTCAGGAAGCTTGAAACCTTGTTTTTTTATTATTTATCTAATCCTGTTTATCAATGAGTTAATGAATTTTTAAAATGCATATATATTTTACTGAACTTATAAGTACATCAGTTTTAACATATTAACAATTGTAATGCCGTTATTAATTTATTTTTCATATTCAAAAGTCCTGACATGGAACCTGTTCCTGCTCTCGTGTTTCTGGAACACCTGTAAATCTGATGCACAAGAAATATCCGCTAAGAACAAAGCAATAGCTTTAATAGACTTTATAAATGGCTAATATCTGCTAATGGCCAGAAATGTCTGCATTGAAAGGCCTTTATGTTCTGAGGCACAAAAGAAACAATCAGAAAAATCAATTCACCTTTAATTTCCTCTGACTTAGAAGGGATTTTAACACAGTTTCACAAAGTTAACGCTGTGAAATAATGAGACCGTTCTAAGGGAAAAAATGTTTTGTGTTTAATTGTCAAAACCTTCTTAGAGGGATGCGAATATCTTAGTATAAGAAATAAGAAAAACTGGGCTACATGTAACTTTTCAGCAAGTTGTAAGAGCTAATTCTAAGTAAATAATTCCTTAATATTGAACCTCAAGACATTTCTCCATGTTGCCAGTGGAACTGGTACGTTTTTAAAACAATATTAAGAAATTATTTACTTAGAACAAGCTCTTGTATTTTGCTGACAAGTTACATGCAAGTTAGGTTTGTCTTATTTCAAGTGTACTAAGACATTTGCACAAGAAACTACATCAAAATACTTGGTAATATTTTGGTGTTTAGCAGTGTATGACTTTTTTCTCATTTTTCTTTTCGATTGTTTCCCTCGATAATGTTTTTGAGTATTACTTTTTACATTTATTGTCTATATTTTCTTCGAATATCCAGAAAACATACAACTAGAAAAAGCTGACTACTGCATATTTTCTGGATTTTAACATTGATGTTAAAATTCGTATTTGAGGAAGTATTTAGTTAAGACAGGATGTTAAAATCAGTGTTTTCAGACGTATTTAGTTTTTATGAGCAGTAAAATCTCAAACACTCTTTTCAATTTGAAGCAATGCTCTGCAGAACCATATTTTATTTATGTCAGTGGAGGTTTGTGACAGATCTCCTGCAAATTCAGAGAGCGTCGCTTTTCTGCAGCTAATCACTAGAAAAAGCTGATTTCTCCATGCATTTGGACTAAACGTTTTGCTTCTCACATCCATCCAAGAGCAAAGAGAAGCAGCAACTTAAGAGAGTTCACATGTGGAGCAGAACCACATCCAGGATTCACAGTTTAAACCTTCCTCTCTGCCTCATCATCCTCACACACACACACACGCAGACGTGTTTATATGGCTCATGTTTAATACGCTGCTGTTCTGTCTCTTTTTCTTTATGTTATGCCATTAATTACATCTGACACTGCCTTGTGTGTGTGTGTCACTGCAATATGTCCCTGCAGGCGTGGAGTAGGAAAAGTGAGGTTCAAAGACCCCCTGCCAGAACGCTAAATCAATATTAATACATGCTCACACACTCGCACGCTCACACACTCGTAACAGAGAGGTGTCAGCGCAGTGGTTAGAGGGGATTGTTTCCGTGTCTCTCTGGAGCGCTCCGTCGTTTCCATCATCAAGGCTCGTCTCTCTGCCGCCGCGACGCTACTTCCCAGTCATACCTCTGCACACGCAAAGCTTCACGCTGCTTCCGCGCTTTTGTAGGGAAACAAATCTTAATCAACAGATTCTTTTTTTTTAAAAACCCATTTATGGGACGCTTAGCAGGAGTGATGCATTTTTACTAGTGTTTCTTCTCAGATTTTTTTGCTTCACTAAACCCCAAATGAACTGATCAGTTGTTTAAATCGGGTTTTAAGGGTCCACATTTTAACATTTTCACTGCAAAAACACAAAATCTTACCAAATAACTTTTGTCTAGTTTCTAGTGCAAATGTCTTAGTCCACTTAAAATAAGACAAAACTAACAAGAAATAAGAGCTTGTTTGGAGTCAACGATTCCTTTATATTAATGAAAAAGTACTAGTTCCACTGGCAGATTATTTCACTCATGACAACGAAACAAGTAGTATTATTGACTCAATACAAGACTATTTATCTTGTTGAAAAGTTAAAATTAGTTTTGTCTTATTTCAAGTGCAGTAGAAACAGGACAAAAATACTTGGTCAAATTTAGTATTTCTGCAGTGTTCGTTTATGTTTAGTTCTGCAATATTTGGCCATAAACCGTCTCAGTGCTGCCCTCTTTAGGTTTCAAATTGGTTACAACAGTTCAGCTTGGTTAGCCCAGCGTTAAGAATTTTCATTTTAAACTCAGAATTCTGACTTTTTTTCTCAATGTCAGAATTGTTTAACCCTGGTGTGGACTTAGCGTGACGCTCAGCAGGAGCGCAGCAAACGTCACGGTCAGACAGCAGGGAAACTTGTCTCATTAGACCAGTGGTTCCCAAATGTGGGGCGCGCCCCCTAGGGGGGGCACAGTGCCATTGCAGTGGGGGCGCAGGAAGTGGTATGGATGAAAAAAATAAATAAACTGTTACACACAGTGTTTCACTGTAAAGATGGTTTGTAGTGTGTTTTGTTGCAACTTGAAGTGTGAAATAAACTTCAGCGGAGTTTGAAAACAAAATATGTGTATAGGTTTATGTCTGGTTGAACGATGTGTGTGCCCAGTTGATTTTTTTTTTCTTTTTTGGGGGGATTTTATTGTAATCCATAGGAGGGGCCAGAAAATCTTTAGGAACCACTGCATTAGACCATCAGTTTGCAAAACAACACACAAAAAAAAACTCCTAAAAGCGCACGCGGGGTCAGAGTGACACCGCTGGACTGAGCACAAAATAAAAAGTTTGTTGGATAAAAATGATCTGATCTCTTAAGGCTGCGGTAGGGTTAAATTGTTTCTGCACCATCAGGCAAATCTAAATGAAAATGGAACATAATCGATATAGATCTAACCAAAGAATGTTTGGATTTTGATATGAGTTGAAAAGGAATTACAATTCTTGATTTACCAATAGAAAGTCCCCATTTACACCAAAACCCCTGTGCTGGCGGCCAAATTTGAACAGGGAAGAAAGTCAGAGGCCAAACAATGTCAGTCCAGTGGCCACAAAAGGCCTCCTGGCCACATGTTGGACACCCTGGTTTAGGCGTTCTGCTAGTGGAGTTTCTCTCAATCAGTGATGAAACGTAAAGGAGGGAAGCGGCTTCAGAGCGAAGCATCGGGCTGCAATTAGGATCGTTGCGTTGAGCTCGGCCAACATGTTGGTGTCTGCAGCGTGTGTGTGTGTGTGCGTATGGGGGACGGAGGTGACAACATAACACCCCGCTCTTTTGTTCAGCCAACAATGAATCATTGTTAACAATTATGAGCTGATGCGAATCATGCATGCACACTTGTTCACATTAACTGAAGCATAGCGACACACACACACACGCATGTGAAAATAATTGAGTAATTTGCAGCCACGCCAACAGCTGGAGGTGGAGGCGCGCCTCTCGTCTCTGCCTACGCCGCTTTAATTGGCTGTCCAGCCATCCATGCTTGACCAAACATCGTCTCATGGCTCGTTTCACGAGATGCTGTCTGCGCCGCCGCCGCCTCTCTTTGTCCTTTCGTCACGTTTAAATATCAAAATAACATCTGTTAGCCTCTAACAAACACACCTGACAGACCCAGCTGATGTCTGGACAAACTCCACCTTTACCGAACGTAAACGGTAAAAAAAAAAAGCTACAAGTGAAGTGGCAGAGTGGAGCACATCTGGTTGTGGAGCGCTCTCTCTGCTCCAGATGTGTGTTTTTTAGCGCCGCGGGCTGCGTCACACCTGGACACCGCAGACGCGCACAACAACAACAACAACAAGCGATCCACGTCGCCCCGTAAACATGACAAATCTGGGAGTCAGGCGCTCTGACACAGCTAAATCCTGTCACGTTTGGATCATATTCACAACCAAGCTAGGAAATGATTTCATGTCTAAATATACACCGTTTCGCCCCCCCCCCAACAACCATCCATTTCCAACCTTTTTTTTTTTAAACCATGCAGGCGGGGGGAAGCTCTACCTGTGTGGCCCCAGGAAGCAAAAAGCTGAGGACCCTCCTAATGACTTAATTGAGCTAATTAACAATGATAAGACATCCAATCAGCACGCTGGCTTCCTGAAGGCTCTTGTTAGGAGCTAATTAAAGAACCAATCACAGCAGGGTGAGCGTGTCACACTGTGTCACAGTGAACAAGCTAGAGATGGAAAACAACATTTCTGTGCAACACTTTGCTTGTGATCGTTTAAGAGTGTAGACCTCTGGGTTCCTGTGTGCAATGCTTGTTCAAGATTTTCAAAGTAAAATCACCAGAAATGTTGATTTTCTCTTTACATGCATTTACTTTAAAGGAGCGCTGTTTTGTATTTTCCAGACACAAAGCGCCATTTTATAGCACAATAAAGTAACTACAGCTGTGGTTCCCAGAGGGATGCACTGATCCACTGTTTTCACTTCCAATACCAATATCTGAGGTTTAGTATCGGCCGATACAGATCTGATTCAGATAAACAGCTGAATTGAATGAAAACGTTTCTTCTTTAAAAACCGCAAACATAAATGTACTGAATTACAAATTTATTTGATAACTCTGCACCAGTACAGCACAATTAAATACACCAATAGCTTCACGAGTTATTGTGGTTAAATGATTACACCAAGTTGTGTAAAAACAACACAACTTGGTGTAATTAGGAGTATTACAGCCAATGGAAAAAAAATAATAAACAATAGGTTGACTACCTTGGTCAGACGTAAAACTAAACTGCAACAAACCGTCTCTCACATGGTTCAGAAAGTGCACTTCCAAATTCCAAATGTGCTGTAAAATAAATAACGAAGCAGAGAATCAGACCGAATGGCTCTGCTCTAGATTGAACACATTTTTATTAATACCCTAGAATTTTTGTCAATATCAGGACAGATATAGATATTAATATTGGATCACTGTATTTCTAGTTTCCACTCACCATAAAATTGCGCAATTAGAAATTACAAAAATAAATTTGGTAACACATTTTTTGCTAAAAAGTTTTTGCACTAGGATGAGGTAGTTTTTCAGCCATACTGAAATTAGTTTATTTCGCAAAAATGCATTGGAAACACTTTATTTTGCATCACACTAGTCATGATCAACAAGTGGATGTTACTACTGGCGAAAAAGACAAAGAAGAAGACAGGAAGTGGTAGGAGAATGACGACGCAGCATGACTTTCACGACTGAGGAGCTTGTTTTAAACTAACAATTCCTTAATATTTATGAAAAACTTCAAGTTCAACTGGCAGATTTCAGTTGCAAAAATTTTTCTAATTTTCCTGTAGAACTAGTACTTTTTTTTTTAATCAATATTAAATAATTATTTCCTCTACATAAGCTCCTTTATCTTGCTGAAAAGTTACTTATAAGTTAATTTTGTCTTATTTCAAGTGTATTGGTAATAAGATCTTTGCACTAGAAAGTAGACCAAAAATACTTGGTAAAATTTAGTTTTTGCGCATTTACTACTAACCAAAGGAAACTCTAACAAGGATTATTTTAGACTTGATTTAAAGGAAATCAGTATTGCGGCTGTTTTGCAGTTTTCTGAAAGTTGGACCAAAACACATTAACTTCAGACCGTTTCTCTTCAGTCAGTAAACTATAATCTTGCTCCAAACATTTTTTTTCATCCAAGCTCTGTAATAATCCTGACAGAAACTCAGGCTTCATCCTTTCGGTAGCTTCCTCTCCTCCCTCTCCTGTCTTCCAGGGGAAGCGTTCATGCAGAGAGCAGTCCTCCCTCCGTTTCTCTCTCAATCTGGGCTCCACGCTGCGCAGGTTTAATTGCAACAGCACCCTCGTGCGCCGGTTGGGCACTGTGGATGTGTACTTGGAGAAAGAGAAAGAGGGAGTCCTCCTCCGAGTGTTCAAGGATAAGCGGCATGATGCCGGGCCGCCTTGCTCTCTCCTTTTCCACCTTGTTTTCCATTTCCTCTCCTCTTCCTCACTTCCACTAAACGAGGGTAGAAAATACGTCTCTCCTCCAGCTTCTTCGTCTTTCCTGTAGCCTCTCACCTGACTTGCCCCCTGTCCTGGACCTACCTCCCATGATGCCCATGGAGACTTCCTGTCGGAGCGCCGCACTCCTCTCCTTAATCAGCTGTCAGATATCAAACACTCTGCAACCCACCGGGCCCTCCATAAACCAAACATCAGAACGGATCCAGGAAGCAGGAAGCAGGGGTGCTCTGGATCAGTTGGTCTCAGATCACTATTACAGAGTAAAGGTAGGGTGGGGTAATAAATCATGACAAACACATGATCAATACCAATTGACATGACACTGGCTCCACCTCCTTACGGAAGTAGAGAAGACCTCCGACTAACAAACAGCGTTATAATGGCAGAGGTAGTGGAACTCAACGCGTTACCCGATTTTTGAGTCATTTTTACCTAATCAACCAACACTGAGGCAAAGACAACAAGACCTACATCAGGTCTGTAAGGTTATTCGGGAAAACGAGAGAGAAATCAGTGTTAAAGTCCAAAGTCTCATTGGATTCGAGTGTGAACTGTGTGTCGAATGCATTTACACGCACAAAGCGGATGAGACATGACTTAGATAATACCGACTTGTGAATATCTGCCTTCAGGAAAATGCTTAAAAATAAACATTAGCATAAAAAGGTGCTTAAAAGTAAATAATGCAGTTACTGCAGCACATGTTTTCAAGCTGCCACAAAGCCTCCATTGAAATTTACACATATAAAATCAAGCATTTTATTCATGTATAAAATGCTTGAAAATCAAGCAATCAGAGATTGACAATCAATCAGCGTCGTTATGGGATGTTTACCACCAGTTACCTTCAAGGAGATGAACACGTGGTAGTTTGGACATGAGGACGGCTGCAGGGCTTAATCCATGTCTTATGTTATTCCAGACTCTGTTTGGGTTTTGGAAATGTAATAAATTATACTCCGCCCTCGAAACGCTCTGGATAATGGTTGTTGGGATTACATATTCCCCACTGACAATGTTAGACCATGATTTCCTATTATTTTTCTCAAAATCTCTCTGACCGCAGCACATTAGCGATGACGAATCCCATCGCTAGTGTGGTGAATAGTTTTACATATTTTGCTCTTTGGGGGGGGGGAGGGACATAGCATGGAAAAGTTTGTGAACCCCTGTAATAAGATATGTAAGATATGTATTTTAATAAGATAAAATGTAGACCATAAATACATGGTAAGATGTGTTTTTGCAGCGCAGCCCGGCATAAGAAAAATTATCCAGAATGATGGCTGTAATAAGTTCATACAACCTAAAATATTACCAGTCTCCATCTGAGTCCTGTTGGATGAATTAGAGACGATGTTTGGACGTGAAAACCCGGTCCGTGTGGGTTTCATCTGAGCTCTCAGCAGCTCCTCAGATCATGATGATGGAGAGTTGGTGTGTCTCTCCTAATGACAGCAAAACACTCGCCCACTCTGCTTGTCTGTCAGCGTTGTTTGTGCGCATTCACGTCAGTGCGCGAGTGATTTATTAATTCATTCATCTCCTAATGTCCTGCAGCTGGGGGAGAAGCAGCCAGAGGAGGCGTAGAGAAGCGTTTGATGGGAGGAGGAAGAGGAGCTGGGAGAGATAATGAGAGCGGGAGAATCGACGGCTACGACAGAGAGACGAACGGGTGGTCCGAAGTGAGGGAAAGATGGAGGAAGCATCGTTTAATCACCTCTGCTTCGGCTGCTGTTTTCCAGGAACACAACACACACTTGTCTTAATGATTAGTCATTAACCAATGAACCCACTGGCAGACAGACAGGCAACAATAAATCTAACAAAGCCTTCATCAATGTCATGCAGGAATAAAAAATTATTTAAGAAAAAAAAAAAACACCTCCTCTGACCAAACACTGGTTTATAATTTTTGTGATGTTGAACAATAAGCAGCAGGGGAAATCCTCAGCAGGGACAGGAAGATGTGGAACAATGAACAATTATTTCTGTTTTATCATCCTGAAACTTTTCTTTATCCAACTCTACGAAGAGATCCAGAGTTTCAGATAATCGACCAGCGACACGATCAGCGACTCAACAAAAAAGCAAAAGTCCAAGTTTCTAGGCAGCAGTTTTGCTGCGCTTTCCTTATTCCTACAAAGAGGAACATTACACTGCAAAAACACAAAATCTTAACTATTTTTGGTTTAGTTTCTAAAGCAACTATCTTATTACACTTGAAATAAGACCAAACTGCTTAACAAGTAACATTTTAGCCAGATGTAGGAGCTTGTTTTAAGAAAATAATTCCTTAATATGGATGAAAAAGTACTAGTTCCACCGGCAGATTATTTCACTTATAATAAGACATTTTCCTATGTTAATAATTAAATAATCTGGCAGTGGAACAACTGAAACATTTGTTATATTTCCAACTGCTGCGGTTTTCTTTCACACTGCGCTGTGTTAAACAAACCTGTGGGGGTGCTGCACTTAGAGCCACTGAAGGAAACGACACAAAAACCTCAGAAGAAGACAGTGAGTACTACTTCATTCATTATGGAATATAAACAAAGGTGAAGTGGTATCAGACTTTAGTGGTTGTAGAATTTCTCTTTTGCCTTTGGCAAAACATCTCAAGCCATTTTTACTACTAGTGCTAAACTAGCGCGTCTGTTTGGGTTGTATTTACCCAGAATGCCGTGCGCTGTACTCCATTTCCTAAATGCATTCAAACCGCACCAGAATTAACTTCAACCGAACCAATTCCTAGTTTTGTAGGCGGTCCAGAGTTTGCTTTTTTGGTCTTAGAGTTTGATTAAAGTGAACTAAACATGGCTGGTGTGAATGCAGTCTGAAGTAATGATGTGACTCAAGCCTTCACCTCTGATCAAAGTACCAAAAATATATATTTGAACCTCAAAAAAGTCAAGAAACTATCATTTCCTCCATCTGAAACATGAGGGGAAGATTTCCGAGGCCTCGTTTCGGATCCGGAGCCGTTTGTTTTTTGATTCATTGGGAATCTGGCTCTATTGTCCTGTCTGACTACACAGGGTTTCCAGGCCAGCAGAGCAGGGGCCTGGTCCCAGCGGCCCACTCCCACTGAGTTGCAGCGATGCTAACACACACACACATGCGCACACACAAGGAGTCAATGAATGCAGAGGAGGAACCAGGGTCTAAAAAACCATGACACACGCAGCTCATAACCAGAACCTGAAAACCCGATCCGGGTCCGCAGCTGTCCCAACATCTGACCGAAACCGACACATGACTGACATCCGTGCAGAAACAACGAGCGGTCTGTGGAAGCAGTCAAACAGAGAGAGTCGGAGGGAGGGAGAGAGGCGCTGCTGCAGCAAAGGGGCCCCCAGGGGCCCATGGTGAGGGCTGGTCCATTCATAACCCGGCAGGGGATGCATTCCTCCACCCCTCTGCTCTGACACATTAAAAACCAAAACATGTGTGCCAGTAAAGCAGGGTTACGTCTTCAGGTTGTGGCTGTAGGTGGCTATCCGCAGCTACAGGTGTGTGTGCTGCCAGGTGTGAGCTGGATTATTACAGAGTGTGTGTGTGGGTGTGTGTGTTTCCAGCGGTTAATCCACAGCAGCATGGTAACACAACCAGCTACACACCAGTTTCGGTGTGTGAAGCCGTGAAACTACACATGGGTAATCCATCCACCGCCTCCCAGAGAGCGGGATGCAGCAGCGGAGAAGGTCGGAGAGGCGGATAAACGGAGAGACGGAAGGAGGGAGACGTGTTTACTTTAAACCAAACAATCGCTCGTTGAAACCAGTTTCTGTTAATTCCTTTAAAGCCCATTAATAGGAAATATGCATCAGTCTTTACTGGCCAACAGCTGTAATTCCAGTCAGACTTCCTCAGTGGAAAATTACAACCTTTCAAGAAATCACACCTTCTAATAATGAGGCCATTTTATTACTGCTTCCTGTTTCCGTCAGCCTGTTACGGCACTTCTATGGGAATAAAAGGTCTGAAATCCACTTACAGAAGTATTTCCTCTCGCTCTGCTCCTGAACTGCCTCACATCATCAAAGTTTCTTTGGTTAATCGCCCGTGAGGCACAACGCCAACCTGGATTGGCGAGGACAATTTGCTGTTTTCTCTGAGTGTTAGACCGGAGCTGGTCTAATTTGGGTTCGTTAAAACCTGCACAAGATGAACACTACTTAGAGGAACACGTTGTGATAAAGTATGTTTGTAAGTTGTAATTCTTACAATGGTCAAAAAGGGCAAACGTGCAGAAAATGGTAAAATGTGAGACAAACACACGAATGATGGTAAAACTCAAAGGCAACAATAAACAAATGCACACTACAGTGAAAATACAAAAAAAAGCTGCAACCACAGAGTAAATACTGCCATTACAGGAAGTGGAAGCAAAAGGGAAAATCCCACAAATAGTAAAAACAACAGTAACTACTCCAGACCAAAAGGGGGAGCCGACCATCAAGTCGTATGAGACTCAGCAAAGACGGGAAATCCAGAAGGAAGTTGGAGGAAGAAAGAAAAGAAAATTATGGCTAACCCTGAGAATCCTCTTTATCAGATTGCTCTGCTGTCTTAAATCAGAGGCTTCTTCAGAACCGCTGTAATATGGACTGCTACAGAAGGTCCTTCCTGTGCCGACACATAAGTATCTTTGAAGAAACTTGGATACTTTGAGACAACAACATTTAACTTCTCTTTTGGGTTAATAAAGTATATTTGAATTGAATTTAAGCTAACATGCTAACTATGTTAGCTTAACCCAGTACTCAGGCACTTGTTAGGAGATTAAATGAGACTGTACTGTGATCATCTTTACAAAGTCAAAACTGAGACAGAGTCAACTATTTACTGGAAGAGACGAGTTCACTAACAGGTTAGCATAGATGCTATAATATAATGCCATAGCTCCAAGCCATTGCTAAAAACTTAGCATAGCTTCAGGTCAGTTCTGATGGGTTAGCATAGCTTCAAACTGGTTCTTGGAAATAGAAACAATTTTTAAATAAAAATATTTAAAAATCACCTCAAGAACAAGTACTACAAGACTCCCAAAGTTGACTTCTTTCTTCTTCATAATACCCGGGTTTTACCAGTACACTGAGTTTCTGTGTCATTGCTTCCGTTGCAGGGACAGTGGAGGCATAAACAAATATTTTACGCAACAAAATATGTTTAAATATGAACAATTAAGAGGAATAAAAGCATAAATCTGGACTGGTCTTATAGGAAACAAAGACTTTAATGAGTGAAAGTGAAACATGGTGGCAGAATAATATTTAAAGAGACGAACGTTAAGGTTTTTCATGTTTAGCTTCACAGAGTGCGAGTTAATCTGCAGGTGATGCAGGATTTAAAGATGATTCAAGTGAAAACAGTGAGAGTCATGTTAGATAAGAACATCTGCTCAGTGCTAGACCTTTAATGTAAATGCAAGAGTAATGAGAAAGAAGAGAGACGTCTGCTGAGAGGGAGAGAGGAGGGAGGGGAGAGGAGGGAGCTTAGAGCCGTAATTTAACAAGAGAATAGATAGAGAAGTGATGGAGGGATGGAGCGAGGATGGAAGGGTGGGAGGACCAGAGGGGAACCTGATGAAGGGACGACATGGGGGGGCTCGAGATCTAAGACGCAGCACTCCTCCTTGCACTCCTAACTAGGAAAAGAGGGATTTGCTCTCCATAGGAGGGATGGAGAGATGGAGGGAGGAGAAATGAGGAGAACAGGAGGACCACTGAGAGGGAGGGAGGACTGGGGATAAAGGCAAAACAGATCAAGACGGAGAAGAAAAAAGAACAGAGATGTATCATAAAAATTATTCCTGCCATGCTCATCCAGTGACTGAAGCTCAGGAGGAAGTTTTAATGCAGAGAAATGTCGTTTTCACAAAACGCTTTTCAGACAAAACATGATCAGATCCTCCAGTGTCGGGTTAGGAAGTCCAAAACCAGAGTTCACTACTCACGTTTTTATTTCTCTTACTAAATTATCGATTAAGTTTATAGTGGTTTTTAAGTTTTAAACATGCAACATGTAAATGTATGCAGACCTTTGCTAAACAGAACCATGTCAATGACACAACTTGCGTTATGACCCTCAACAGGGTCAAATTTACAGCTATGAATTCTGGGTAGAGAATAGAAACAGTTTAGATTTTGTGTTTACCAACAAAAATACTCACAAAACAATTTATATGATGTTCAATAAATTAGAATATTCGTAGATAAAGTACCTTATAAAAATTTACAACATTTCAGGAGGTATTAAACACACTTTTCATTAAATCCACATTTTTGAATTAAAAATAGCTTTTTTATTGGTCTGATGTTATATTCTTATTTTAAATGTCATTTTAATCAACTGTAAGTGGAAAATCATCCTAACTAACAGAAAAAACCAGGCTTTCAAATGTTGACCTGTATGTAGTTAATATATAAAACTTGATTTCCTCAGTGATAAAGTTCCTGAAATGAATGGAAAATTTCAACCATAATATAATTTATTGAATAGGTACATACACATTTTAGCATCTATTAGTTTAATTAACACCACTGGCAGTAGAGAACGTGAAAAGAGGAAACAAAACTGCTATGTAAATAGTCTTTAGAATATGAGTCGACTTAATCAGATGTTGAACTTTATGCGACTGAAAGTTTACAAACCAGACAAGTAAAATAGTGCTTTATAATTTATTAGGAAAAATTACTTTAGAGGAAGCTACGTGCGCTAATTGTTTTCAGGGCTAACAATAGCGCTAAAGTGCTAAGCTTTAAAAATTTGCTCCACAATTATTGGATTGCTGTTTTATTATGGCCTGATGATTACACCACGACAAAGACAAAAAGGATCAAATTCGATTCCCTCTCATCATTCAAATCCTCTATCCTCAGGAAACGTGTAAAATATTTTGTCTGAACCCTCTGGTGTGTCTCTTCATCTCCCGCTACCTCTCATACTATTTTGCCATCTTTCCTCCAAAACTCAAAACTCAATTAGTAAATTAGTTCCAGCTCGCTAAGCGATAAACAGCAGCCTGGGAGCCAGTAAACACACATTGCACACTCCATTAGGGCTCCACAAGCACCACATAACCTAAAACCCCTGGTAGACAGGTAACACACCAACACACTCCTCCAGTAATTCACTTATTAACTCACAAAGGACGTAATGCTGCAAACGTAGCTCCATGTACGAGAAAACGCTCGGCCATAACCCTACTGTCGTCACTATTTAGACAAACGAAGAACACGAGCATCTGAGATGGTCTCGGCTAATTTGCTTTGAGACAAGGAGGGAAAAAAGGGAAGAGAGTTTAAAAGATAAAACATCCCAAAAAAAGAAAAAAAAAAAAAAACTAAGCATCAAGTGCCTTCAAACCCCCTGTAGTGCGTTGACAAATGCGTGTGTGCAGCTCCAAAGTCGAGCCGAGCTGGTTAAAAGCAAGCTTTCATGGCCTTTAAAAATTAAACCGCACACACTCGAGCTCAGTGGTGTATTTTGACAGTGTGTGATGACCGTGGGTAAAGCACTTAAGCTGCTGTAATTAGCCTGATCGCCGTGGCGGCTGAAGATGGCTTCTTTCATCCCCTCACTTCACAAACTGGCACGACGCACTAAAACACACTCGGGCGAGGAAAAAGTAAACACACTCCACTGATATGTCTGTTACATAGGAGCACAGAGACGTGGGGGAGGACAAGTTACACACACAAACACTGGGAGAAGCACTGCGAACACACACACACACACACAGAAAGCGTGTGAGGGGGTTCACAGCAGTGACAAGTGGAGAAAAAATGGCTCAATCTTGGAGACGTACCAAAAGTTTGGAAATTCAAGCCCCCTTCTGCTGAGTATTTTAATTCACCTCACTGTCTTTGTCTCTTTCTGTCCACTTTGGACGTGAAACCAGGAGCGAAAGTGTTTTTAGCCAAAGATTGCATGTCAGTAAGAGATTTAAGCCGCAGGTGGAACTACTTTCTTGCATTTTAAGCTTTTATTTGGAGCTAAATTAGGGTCATAAAGTTCATGCAGGAAACGAAGAAATAAAAGTTAAACATGACACATGTTGAACTTTCTTTAAAGTAAAGTGAAGTGAGGCAAAAGATTTAATGTAGATAAGTTTGATATTTTCAAGTTTTTTGTTGAATTTAGTTTTTTTTTTTTATGCGTTTTCCCACCAGAAAATTCCTATAATTGGCTTATTTGGTCAAAACTAAAAGCCAACTTTATTTTTTTTTCATTTACTGGTTTGCTTTCACATTGTGCTTTTTGAAGGCAGACTGTAATTTCTAAACAAAGCGACAATTATTCCTTCAATTGGCCAGAAATAAAATGTTTTTGTGTCAAATGAGGTGGTTTTTCGGCTTCGTCGAACTTAGTGTGTGTCGTAAAGCTGCAAAGGAAACATATCAGTCACATGATCAAAAATCGGATGTTACTACTGGCAAAAAAGACGAAGAAGAAGACAGGAAGTGGTTGGAGGATGATGGCGCAGCTTGTTTTTTAATGATTTATTATTCACAACAAACTTATTTATGTGTGATTTAAATTGCATTTCTTATTTAATGGAAACGCTGCAATTGTGAAATTGTGTTTTTTTGGACATTAGAGGAGTAGCAACAAAGTTTTATGCATATTTAAAATGTAAATGCTGCTACAGAGCTTTATTCTCTCAGCTCTCTGGTTTCACATATCTTTTTTTTTCTCCCAAATAAACATTTTGACCCCAGTTTAGCTCCATACATTTAGTAAAAAACAGAAAGTCACAATAAACTTTAGTGCAGTCAAGTTTATGTTATGCAAAATTTACATTTAATCCAATGCAATTAGATTCAGATTTAAATCCAAATGTTTTTATGGTTGGATATTAAGAAACGGCTTACTAAGATGTCGGAACTTTGAAGAAAGAGGAGAAATCCAAAAGGGAGAGGAACTAAAAAAAGAGCTTAATGGTTGACAAAAACAGGTGAAAAACTCATAAAATGGAGGAAAAATGGCCAGAGAGTAAAATCAAAGCGTCAGAGAAAAAGAAAGGCATGCAGTGGAGTCGAGCCAGGGCTGAACAAAGAGCTACAGTAACAGTCTGCTGGACTTACAGCACACACACACACACACACCCCCACACTCCCTGAGCTATGAAGTAAGTGTGTGTGCGTGCAGGTGCGTGCGTGTGCATGTGTGTGTGAGCCGGCTGCTGTGAGGATCCCCATAGGTGGCCACCCTTTCAGCAGTCCGACTGCCAACTCATAAACCCCCCAACATCCAGCTCCTCCTGCAGAGGGGAGGGGGGAGCTCAGAGGAGGAGGAAATAAAAAAGGAGGAAAATGCGGGAAGGGTAATTATCATATTTATTCTCAGGAAAAGGAGTTACAGTAATACCCATTTAAATGCATTGTGATTGTGATAAACCAACTGGTTATGTTTGGAAACTCCAAGAACTTTCTGCGCCGAATTACCGACGGTTCGTTCCATTAAATAATGCAAATATATTTAAGCTATTACAGACATTTTCACTACATAATGCAGCTTCGGTGAAGCAGCTGAAAGACTAAGTTTGGTTATTAACTGGAAATACTTTCAATGTATAAATGCTGCTGTGACGTGTCCCTGTGTCACTTTTGTGAATGAGTACCTGATTAATTGTTGTGCTTTCTCCTTGCAGTTGATTGGCTGGAAGGGGTTTTAAAGGAACAAGCCCCTCCCACCAGGCGAGTGAGGGAGTTCAGATGACCACCTGCTTGTTGGCATCACCCTGAGCATCTATTAAAACAGCTCCTGTTTTAATAGATGCCATCTTTTGTTCTTAATCCACTTGTTAACCTGTTTGGTCTGGGAATCGTAGGCTAAGTTGGGTTTTCCAGTTTTTGGTTGTAGGATGAGATCCTGAGGCAGGGTGAGGAGAGCGACCAGAATCTGACGGTCACCGGCTGACTGGTTTGTGATTTCTCCCACTCTTTTATTTTGCCACGACTCCCAATACCTGTGTATCCAGACTTGGGTTTAGTAAAACCTCTCTGTTCATCATGTAAATTGGTCTGGACTCCTTATGTTGTGTGTCCTGTGTGGTCGCAAACCACCACAAACTTTTCCATCTAAATCCACTTGCCCCTAGAAAGTATCACAATATATCCGTTTCATATCAGTCAATACTGATAATTATTGATTAGTTTTTTTGTTTTAAATATCTGAAATACTGCCAAGCTACAGTTTTTAGCTTGGCAGTATTTCATTTATTTTTAAGCAGTTATGAGGCATAGTGGCGAAACCTTAAACTGCTGCTGTGCAAGTTACTCAACAAGTTGTTGCTAGGTAACCAAAGAGTGAGTGAGTTGATGCCACCAACTTTGTTTAGCTAGCTGTGAGAAGTTGAGCAGCTAAAGTCCTTCCTCTGCCTACATCCCCCAAAATGCAGTGTGGTTCTGGATTAGGGTTCACTCTATATATTGATTATTGAATATTCTATCAGAAGTATTATTTATGCATATTGATCACGTGACTAGCGTGACACATACTGTTATTGATTGAATGTGTTTATTAATGACATTAAAATTCAGGACAAAAAAAGCCCAGCTGCAAGTTTTACTGGCAAAAGACCAACAAGGAAGATATTTGCTAAGCCTGGGGTTGCTATGTGAACTTTGACCTTCTGAGACAAACATTACTATTTCTTTGTGTTTTTGTGACTGAGCCTATTAGCAGCCATATCTGCAGTCCTGATGTAAACATTTACATCAGTTTGTGATATCGGGTCATCGGCAGGGTCATTTAAAACTGCCAGTAGGGTCCGCCGGTGAGTCACTTCCACATTTCTACATGCACCTTCTCTCTGCCTTTTAAATTTCCCCGCTGGGACGAATGAAGTGAAATGAGTTGAACTGAGTCGTCACGTCGCCATGGTAACGCGGAGCGTCCACCATGTCAGTTGTTATGGTAATCGTCGCATGGCCCGGCAGTGGAGCCTTTTTGGTATGTGAGGAAACATTTTATTGTGTATCTGAATGCAGATGGAAGATCGGAGTGTGTGTTTTGCTGTGTGTGTGTGAACGTAGGAGGGAGGTTGGGGGGGGCACCATGCCCCGAGGCGCTCGCTGCTTAGCGGTGGGCTAACGGGCTGCAGAGCAACCCTAGTCCTCACCCTGATCGATGCAGTGTGTAACAAACGTATGTAAGTGTGTGTCTCGTTAGCAGGAAGCAACACAGAGTCCAGGGACACACCCCCTCCCCCCCCACACACACACACGTTATTCCCTGCCCAGGGACACACAGAGGTCCCAGGACCAAACACACACACACACACACACACACTCCGACTCCTCTCTGGTTTTCAGTGTCGCTCTCCGACACTCAGCATGCATACACAATGAGAACACACACATCAGAGCGCTGCAGCAGCACGGTGCATGCAACGCAAACACACCCGGGCAAGACGGTGCCTCCAGGTGTTTCCACTGAGGAGGAGAGAAAAAGATAAAAAAAAAAGGTCACATATTATATTTACACACATTAAGGCTACCTGTAACTGTTTGCAAAGGTAGTTAGTAACTAGTTACATTTACTCAGTTACATTAAGCTACTTTTAAGAGTAGTTTTACTATGTTGTACTTTTTACTTGAGTAATTTTAGTATGAAGTTTCTCTACTCTTACTTGAGTAGATTCTGGATACTCTACCTTCAATGAATGGATGACAAGCTGCAAAATTTACCAGAAACTGCCACACCCACATGCATTTTGTGTTAAAGTTTAATGCGATTTTTAATTTGATTTCTTTTTCCTGATATTGTTGTTGTTTTTATGAATTATTTTCACTTTGTTCTCTAAACTACCTAAATTTCTACACAGCTTTATGTTTCCGTCCGTCTAATGTAATTTTTACATATTAAATGATTGATAATTTGATCAGTTCCTCAATAATTACTTGAGTAATTTTGTAGATGGACACATTTTACTTTAACTTGAGTAAAAATATAAATATAAAAATACCACTCCCCCACTTTCCGTGTCGCCTAGCTACACGGAAAGTGGGGGAGTGGATGGGGGGTTTTGAGTTGTTCTTTGACGGTTTTTCTGGGTTATGTTCCCTTTGCTGTGGCGCACCGCTCTAAATTCAGAAGGTCTCATTTAGTTACCGGAACCGGAACCGTTCTCCCGCGGCAGCGCGGCTACGGATGGCGAGGAGAAGAATCGTCTTTTTGCCTTCGCGAAATTTGCGGATGTAAAGAATAACATGAAACGTGTCTAAATGGTATCAGCTAATAATGAATGATAAATTTGTACGTAAACCTTCTACCACTTTTCCTACAATTGCAGTGTGAATCATGAAGACTCTCTAAAAAATTGTCCTTCAAAAAAAGAACCGGTTGAGACCAAATCACCAGGCTGAAGACTTTTGTCATCCAGTTTTTTGGTAGAAAGAGAGAAAAAAGAGAAACAATACATCATGCAAATATAAATTATTAAGCTCATTTTAATTTATTATGCAATTATTTGATTTATTGCATATTGTGACAGGACTAGCACAAGTAAAATAGCTCATCTTCAGTGAATAAGGCAGGAAGACTGCCTCCCGCCAAGGGGCCCAGATCCTTGTAAGTCCAGCCCTGGTGTATTTTACATGTCAGCTATAAAATGTGGAGTTTTCCCAGTTGTCAGTGAACTCACCAGATGGGGCATCAAACTGGTTGAGGTGGTGTGTGCGTCCAAATAGGAGATCTGATTTTGAAAAGTGTGAAAGTGGCCTGCCTTTCTGTCAAGGACACCTTTAATTACAACAGCAGGGGTCCCACTGTCTGTGTTTTATAGACAGTTGCTGCTGATTAATGAAATAAAACCATCAGGATTTTCAAACACAGCCACAAAAAAGCAAAATTATTTCTTTGATGTGTCCTTATATATATATATATACACATTGTCAGACAGAAAGAGTCAAAAGTCTAAAAAATTAGAGAAACTCAAAAACAAGTTTCTATCATTGTTATGCAGAAACTTGTATAACGAGTCCTTATTGAAAGGACTCCAATAATTTTTTATTGGAGGTTGTAACAAATTAAAATACTAAAATTTCAAACTTGATACAAATACTGAGAAAAATACTCAATACTAGTTTAGATACCAAGTCAACATGTTTTGGATGGACAGTTATTTGTCAGTAACAGCAAAAATCACAATTACAATGTGATAGAATTTTAGTCTCCATATAATTAGAGCAAAACCAATCAGTAGGGCAGAATTTAAACCTCATTTATAACTACATAATTTAAAATGTCACTGTCCTGTTTGGCAAAAATAGTAAAGAAGATAACACTGAGATTAAGCATTAAGTAATAACTATAACTATAATGTATTATTCTCTTTATAGGACAAATTTGCCCCATAGTCTACAGTCTTATTTTTTATTCTGTTAACTAGGTATGCTTAAGTTACTGTTTAAATTGCTGCTGGTAAACTTGAATTTTACTAAATTTCTGCTTCAATATCCTTTATGAAAGTATGCACTTTTAAGTCAGTTGTGCAAATATTTTTATTTTATTATAGCTGCTTATTTTTAAATGTATACAAATAAATTTAAGAACTGTGGGATAAATAAAGGCTCATGTTAGACTAAAATAAATTGTTTCGAAACAAAGTTGGATTTGAATCATTTAAAACAGTTTTTACAGTGTAAACAATGATCTGGTCCACCCAGAGGTATTAAATAAACGTTCTGTAGAATTTGTTTATTTTGCTGAATATTTTCTTTCGTGATTAACTACACGGTAATTTAGACAGATGCACCAGTTTGTTTTGGAGCTCCACTATTTAAGCCGACCAAGCTGTTAGCTGGTTACCATTTTCCTGCGTTAACTTGTACCACAGTAGAACAAAACATAGCAGGATTAAGAACTTTGCAGCTGGTTAGTCGGTTTGCAATCCTTTCCAGACTGATAAATGATAATGTGTCTTTGCTTTTAGTCAACTTCATGAAGGTGGGTGGGTTCTAAAACAGTTTCTTTGGTTCTAGAGGGTTGGCAGCAAACTGGCTTGTAAAACTAAACTCCTCCAAAAAAACTCAGGCTCCACTTGGTTGCTAGATAGCGGGCATAGGGTCGGCTGGGGTTGCTAGGAAACAGTGAAGTGCCTGTTGATTGCGATTTAATATTCAGAAGGTTTTTGAAACGGCTCATGTTCCAGACACCAAAAAACAATAAGTACTAAAAACCAGCTCAGTGTTTTTTTTTTTTTTTTTAAAGTCCTGTTTTTAGGGAGCATTCACACCACCTCTGTTTAGTCCGCTTTTATCAAACTCTGGTACATTTGCGTAGAAAGTCTGGTTTTTTTGGGTAGGTGTGAATGAGTAATCGAACTCTGATGCGGACTAAAAAAGCGAACTCTGGTCAGTTTAAAAACCTTGGAGTTGGTTCAGTAAAAGTGAACTCTGGATTACAATGCTTACATGAACACCAAGCAGACCAGAGGCGGAAGTGGATTACAGCACAGAGCATTCTGGGTAAATATAACCAAAACAAACATGCAAGTCTAATGCTAGAGGGAGAAATGGGTTGTGGTCTTCAGACAAAGACAAAAGAGAAATCCTACAACCACTAAAATCTCACACTACTACATTTTTCTTTCTATTTTCTGAAAAAGGAAGTTGTGCTCATGTGTTCTTCTTCGTGTGTTGTTTTCTTCAGTGGTTCTTGGTGCATCGTCCCCAAAGGCGAGGAGGGGAACAGTTTTATTATTAGTTCGGATCGTTTAACACAGTGCAGTGTGAAAGCGAACCACAGAGGCTGAAAATGTAACAAATGTTCCAATTTTGGTCCCAAATCAAACTGAGTCTACTGGACTATCAGATGTGAAAAAAGCCTGTAGTAGAAGAGAAGTACAAATTTGCATAACAGGTCCCTGTAATTCAAGATTTGCCAAAGGGAACAATTAAATTTTATATAGGGTCAGGCTGGTTTTGATGGGTTTTTGTCTTAATAAATGAAATAAAAAATTTAAACAAACTTTACTCATTTATTATTTACTCAGGTTATCTTTGTCCAGTACAAATTTGCTTGAATTTGGGAATTAAGACGCTCATCTAATTCTTTATAATGTGCAATAGCGTATGTTTAAAATCCTTAAGAAATGGGCTCAGATTTAAGTTTATTCTCCCTGGAAAAGTGACCTACATGTAGCCTCATAAAATGTTGTCCGTGCAACAGGAGGAGGAAAGTTGAGCAGGCCATCTTTTTCTTTGTAATATGTAATTAACATCAAACTCAGGTTTATCATCTTCCTGCAGAGCAGAAATGATGGGACTTCTGGGACCTCACACACACACAGAAGGAGCGTCATTAAAAACAATTTTCACACATTAAATTACAACATTAAGTGGCTAACGGTTACAACAGCACCAAGCTATTAAACTTTATGATCGCCATTACGGAGGACGATTACAGTTTGAACGCTCAGACAGCAGGAAAGGTGCGCAGAAGGTAATTTAGACAGATGCACTGAAATGCATCATGTCATACATTTTCATTCAGCAATATTCACATCATATTTCAGTGTCTGACACTGATTGTACACTGTTGAAGCTAAATGTCACTTCTACGGCTTCATTAGTCCTCCCTGTACGCAACAATGAGAAAACGAGACAATCTGCTAAACACAGAAAATATCCAGACAGGAATGAGAAAGCTGAAGGGAGTCAGAGAAATAATGCAGAAAGGAGGAAACAAATGACAGACGACAGAGACGAAGGAGTAAAAAGCCCGACTCTGTGTGTGTGTGTGAATAATTCAGGTCCATGGAGAGGACAGCATGCTGTGGTAATGAGGAGGACACGCATCGATACCAAATATTGCTTGTGGGAAGTTATCGATCCAAAAGCTGTTTGTCCACACTTCTATCAAGACGACGAGTGGACAGCGAGACAGACGGCGAGACAGACGGCGAGACGAACGTCTCATAAAAAACAGCCGGACATTAAAAACCGGAGAAGCGATGCTGACAGAAAGCAGAAAAATTCTGGATGTTACAGATTTTTCCACCTGTCAACCCGGTGGCATCGCTGATTAAAGGGATCTTTGACCTTCCCTCTATCATCAATATGGCTTAAAAATAAAATCTCCCAATGTTTTCGTACCAGATCACTTTCTTTTCTACACACAAAAAAAAGAAAGAAATTACAAATGACAGAAAATATTTTTAAAATGTAGCTTTTATTTCAGTCGTCTCTTCTGTAAAATGTACAATGGAGTATCAAGGCCAAGCTAGGATAATTTTTGCTTAGTCACCATATTTGCAGACTAAAGACACAATTTTATCAGAAAAAATAAAATTAGCAGAAAGAAAGTTGTTTTAATGAAAGAAGCTTCTGTTTATATTTCTAAACAGAACCGGATAAAGAGCATTTAGCATCCCAAACCAGACTCTGTTTGGACCGTTTTTCTTCTTACATTGTGGGATACCGCCACCGTATTTGTTTCTGTACCAACTGGCTGTGTTTAAAAATGACCAGCGGCGCCCTCTGCTGGATGGTGGCCAAATTACAACACCAAAATAGGTCTAAGCGGTCGTTATGAGTTAATCAATTGGAGCCCATTTTAATCAAAGGTGGACAGAGTACCCAAAAATTGACCTCAAGGAAGAGCAGTGATACTTCAACATATTTTTACTCAAGTAAAAGTACAGCATAGTAAAAATACTCCTAAAAGTACTTTTTTTCAGAAACGTTCCTCAAGTAAATGTAGTTGAGTAAATGTACCTAGTTACTACCCAAGTCTGAAGTGTTTGTGTCTCTATCTGTGACCGTGAATAAAACAGGAAGTGCCTGAGAGTTAGCCGCAAGTTCTGGTTCGTCCAGCTTGGTTCTGAACGTCAGAACCTCCTGGAAACGCTCACAAAGTCAAAAATAACAAACTTAACACCACCGCCCCCCCTTTGAACCATCAGACCTCCCTTCTGTTGCAACATTTCACATATTTTCATGCACATCTGGGTATAGACACACGCGCACACACACAGATTCCCAGCCCCTTTCTTTTGGTGTCACAGTGTCAGATATTCCAGGTTAGGGAGAACACTGGGGAAATTACACTTCTGCCGAGGCCCCGAGTGCTGTGTGTGCAGGAGAAAAAGGGGAAACGTCTCTGGGGTAAACCTGTTACCTTGAGGGGAGGGGGTTTTGACGGACAATGAAGAGGATGAGAGTGTGTTTGGGGTGGGGGGGAGGATGATGATGGAGTGCAGGAGAGAAGCTGCGGGGATTAAAGATGAAGAGGACAGAGGAACAGAAGCCAACTCTGCCCGACTGGTCCCTTCGCTTCTCATTATGTGGGAGAGGATTTCCCATCACCGAGTCCAAGATGCATCTCCAATCTTAACCTGCGTCTACTGCTGCGGCGGCGACCAGCCGACCGACCGACCAACGCAGACGGAATAAAATATATCTGTTTGTTTCTGTGCACAAGAATCCAGCTGGAGTCTGAGAGCCGTCGCTGAAACTGCTGATCTCTTTGTTTGGCGATGATATTAACTGCAGATGGATGTTAGCCGCGCAGTTCTTCGGTTAACTCAAGAGAAACTGGAACTTGAACAAACAGTCTGATTCCTTCATCTCATCCCCATCTGCAGCTTCGTATTTGTCTTGTTTTTTTTTGTTTTTTTTTTGTCGCAGCAGAAATCCTAAATAAGCTCCTATTTCCATGTTTGGCAACACAGATGCCTTCACAATCATCTTCTTTCTTCTCTAGGTTGCAACTATTTCTGCGTAAACTTGATAAACTGAAAGGTTTTTGGAAAAATGACGTACAGCTTCTTAAAACAGGGATGGGCAGAAACTATTGCTGATTCTAGCATAAAACCTTTGTTAATTAGAGCTAAACTAAAAATATAATTAGTAGACATAACAATTAAAGAACATTTGATCAATTTAAAAACAAATTTCTTTATTTTAACTCTTGACGCCCAAAGTGTACTACTACACAGCAGTTTTCCTTATTTAAGAAATATTTCAGTTATGATATACATTCTTCTATGTCTGAAATGACAAATCTTTTATATAATGATAATAACATTAATAATAAATCATTTTCTCTGTCCTAATAAGTTAATCATTGCCTTTTCATCCAGCTGAATCTCAGTATTTGGGCGGCTTTTTGACCACTGCCGCCTGCGAATATTTGACTTCTCCTCTAAAATCACTTATATTTGGCTATTTTAAGAGTTCAAACCCTAAATTTACAATCTTGACAACTCCAGAAGCTAGCATCAACAGTCTTCCTTGAACTGTAATTAAAACTTCACTGTTGTCTTAATTTGACATTTTAAATGAATAATTCTCAAGTTTCACCGAAATGAAAGGACTCAAATGTCAATTCAACGACAAACTGACAACCCAACAGCGATTTATATCATTTTTCTTCTGATGGTAAAGCATAGTTTTAAAAAGTAAAGGGCAACAATTTACTAAAGCAAGAAAGGACTGAAGAAATCCTGCAATCAGCAGCTCAATTGTCTCAGTGACACAGGGACGCAGTCAAAGCATGTCGCCGGTTGCTCTTTAGCGCCAATCCATGTGACTGATGCAGGTGCCTTTGTTCCACGTTTCCTGCGGCACTAAAAGCTCGGATTGAAAGTGGAGTGGTGGGAGGCGTTTCCAGAGCCTTTTTCCACAAAGCTGAATTGCTTTTGGCTCGGCGGTAAGTCTGACACAAAGTGGCACCGGGAATCAGACCTGCGGCCCCACCCGGCGCAGCCGCGGTGGGCCGGCACAAAGCGAACCCACACACCGACACGCCGAATGCCAATCATGCTATAAATACACACAATTACCGCCAATCACAGTCTTTTCCCGTCACACACTCACAAACACACAATTCCGACCTGCGGACACAGCGGCACTCTGACCTCAGCCTCTCCTTCACCTGAACGCACCTGTAATTATACTTTGACAAGAGACGGACTGGAACCCGCCGCTGCAGCGCAAAGCGGGAACGTTTCTTTTTCTACGTGATGTGTCGTGTTTTTTGGATCAGGATGATGAATTGACGCTCTGTTTTAACCTGTTAAGCAGCCCAATATGGCTACCCTAAACCTAAACCGGTTTCTTCCTCGTGACGGAGCGTTGTTTCCAGTTTACACCACAAACATCCAGTCAGATTGAAATCAGGACTGTTTCTGACATAACATTAAACTGATCTGAGTTTCCTGAAGATACAATTTTTAGTTTCTTTCCAGTGGATGAGACCATGTCTACCTGCACAGGTAATGACTGACATCTGTCCTGCTCCTTTACCTGATATCCACCTCTGATTATGGAAAAAGTATGTTGAGCAACTCATCCTAAGATGTTTTATTATGGAAACCCAAAGCAGTATCATCTCCTTGGACAGTGTAGACTGATAGTCCAGTAAATTCGGTTCCACTGGGGACCAAAATTGCAACATTTGTTACTTTTTCAGCTGCAGCGGTTTTCTGTCTGACTGCACTGTGTCAAACCAAACAAACCCTTTGAGCAACATGTTCCCATCCTCACCTGTGGGGGCGCTGCACCAAGAACAACTTATGGAAAGGACACAAAAACCTCAGAAGAAGACACTGGGTGCAACTTCCTTCTTCACAAAATTTTAAAAATGGAGTAGCGTTATACTTTAGTGCTTGTAGGATTTCTCTTTTGTCTTTGGTAAAACACAATGAGCCATTTCTCCTGCTAGCATTAGACTTTCGCGTTTATGTTGGTTTTATTTACCAAGAATGGCTTGCGTTTTCATCCGTTTCCTGCTTTTGAAGTATTCTCCGGTCCGCTTGGCGTTCACATTAGTCAAGCCAATTCCTAGGTTTGTAGGTGGACCAGTTTGCTTCCGATTACGCAAACAAATAATTGTGCATGTAGGAATATTATAAACCAAACTTCATTGCTTACAGTTAAATTCAGAGGACCTGCCTGCCGCTCCAGGTAGCTCTCCCTTGATATGCAGCAGGCTGCTCTGGTGCTCACGGCAGTAGCTCTCTGACTTTCCAGGATGACCTGACAGGTATAAACTCCATCAGATCTTCAGGATGCAACTTGAATTACGTTCCCAAATGTTGTCAGACTGTTTTTATAAGAGCGTAAAGCTGTCAGATTAGAGATTTCAACATGCAGGGTGACGCTGATCAGTTGAACGGATGAAAAAAAGCCCAAAATGTAACATGCCACATATTATCCCAGAAGCCTTTGCTGGAGTTTGCATTACCCTTTTGGTAAAATATTGACTTCAAGCTATCTGACAAACTCATCAAGTTCCTCATCTTTCATCTTGTTGGAAAAATCAACTTGATCTGTAACAAGTCACTGCAGAGCAAAGAACCGACTAGTCTTTTAGTTTGTGCAACTGCTACTCCATAATACTTACACAAACCATTTTGTTAAAGATTTTAGAGACAGAATGTTTTCCTAAAAAAATTATAATGGCTGGAAGTGTAAATAAAGGAGGAATTGACATTAACAGATTATTTTAAAAACTTACAGAGTTCTGAACTACCTTCTTTAACATCAGTAAGATCATCAACAAGCTAACGTTGATGTCTTGGTCAGAAGGTGACATTTCTGCCAAAGTTAAGATTTCTGAAGGTCTACTCTAGCCAGCAAATTCAAATTCAAAATTCAGAAATACTGTATTGAAAATCATATCAGTTCAGATTCTTCAAACAGTTACTGTAGATAGTGATGGTTATTGCCAGGAAAATCTCTTGTAGCGGTCTGTATTACTGTATTACTGTTTTCTATTAGATTTATTGTTAAAGGTTTGCTTGCCAAAGATGAGACTTGCATATGTGACTGAGGTGCTGAGTTGCTGTTTCACAGCTTTGCTACATGACGGCTTAATTAAACCGGACGATGGTGTAAATATCTGGCAAGAAAAATGACGTTATATCTAGGACAGACAGAAAAGTTTAAAACACAGTACAGGGCAGTTGCATCTAGGACACGCCCGGCTCCTCAACTATAAAGAAAAAACATCTGGACGGCATCCAAAGGCGCCACGCATCGGCACACACACAACACACACGCATAAACACGGTGCACACACTCTAATGAAGCCCCGGTAGTGACGGAGAGCAGCAGGGAGCGGCGCGGATCGCCGAAGACGAGCGCCCGTCAAAGAGCGCGGGAAGCCTTGTGTGTGCGCGTGCAGGCGTGTGCGTCTCCGGCGGGATAATTATGGCGCTCCTCAGCAGCTGAGCGTGCCAGATGTACTGGGAGAAAGAGAAGGAGGCGGTGGGGGCGGAGGAGGACCGGCACAGAGCAGAGAGGGAGCCCAGCACCAGGAGCAATGCAGCGGGGAGCATGCAGATGCATTAGTGGGAATGTTGTATATCTGGATGTGTACATATGGATGGAAATGAGGGAATGTGTCAGCATGCAGATTTCCAGATGAATGTTTATGTTTGTTGGTACAAATCCTGTGCATGTGTGCATATTTGGCAAGAAGGATATTGTTTCCTGCCATCCACCATTAGCAGGTTGGCTCAGACGCAAATGATCCGTCTCCCATCCAGGAGGACGAGGAGGGACAGCATTGAAAAGAAAATCTGATAAATAAGAAGAGAGAATGAAGCACCATCTCGTTCTCCTTAAACCATGCAGCAGATTTAATAACATAAAGCTGAAGATCATAAAAACCACCAGAGAACAGAGGCGGCACATCCAGGTGACGGAGCACCACAGGTGAGGCGTTTAATGCTGTGTGGGACAATGTGCATCCGTCGCAGACACCCTGCTACTTTATCCTCCTTTTCTCTGCTTTCAGAGCTTTATTATTGCATTATGTACATGCCCTGAATACTGTTATGGTTAAAAAATGTAAAAGACGCCTCAGAGAAGCTGTGAGATCATCTGTTTGCAGATGCAAGAAGATTTAACGCTGGTTCTGATCAGACTATGAATGAGTTCACCATTCAGAAAGAGTAAATCAGACTTTTTATTAAAGCTGCATTATGAACAAAGCTGATGATTTTCTTCTAAAAGAAGAGCCAACAGTTAAATTGAATTCATTTTATTCCTTTAAAGTTATACATAAACAGAATAAATCTAATTTGTGCCGACAAACACACTCTAATCTGATCCTAAATGTAATTAAAGACAAATGGTCATGCTATCTTGTTGCAATTTTAACAAATATTTCATGGCAACATTTCCTGCGTGGAGCTACCATTTTGTAAAATTGGTCCAAATAAGCCAACAGATGCAAGATATGTGAATCAGAAATCAACTAAATAAAGACTAAGAAGCTTTCAGTACAAAGGTGAAAACAAAGTGGCAACTTTTACCTTCAAAGGTGAGGTTGTGGTGACTGGCGTGTGTGACTGAGGTTCTTTAATATTTACTTCAGTCTTTAATGACTGAAATAAACATTTTCTCATTAAATAAATCCATAGTCTTATAGTAGATTAGTCTACAACAACTCATTGCTTTAGTTTACAAATTCAACTTTTAGCTTAAATTAACACATATAAATTTACCATTTCACAATAGAAACTTTTAGCAATTTTTATAAAAATAATAAAAGCAATTAAAATACTAAAATTAAACATTACAAAAAATTTTACTATTCAAAAATTAAAAATACAATTAAAAATGTTACAAATTAACAAAGACAAAAAACATTTTAATATTTAAAAATATCTACAAATATTGATAAATTTACCCCATTAGAAATGTAAATAAGCTGCATGATGCTATAATTAAAATTATAATTGGTGAAAATGTTATTATCCATACTTTACATTTAACTAATTACAGATTTTAGGAATACCTGAGGACGAGTTTAGGTTGGAAGTGTTAATGTGCTCAGATTACTTAGGAAGAAAAGAAGTAAGCTTAAAACACGTGAACTAAACAATAAGCTAGGTTGTTTCTGAAGGTGATTTCAAATAAAATAACATGGATTTTACTGGAGCTGGAAAGAAAGATTCTTGGTTTGACTTCTATATGAGACATTTTTTATGTTTCTCCAAACTGAGATTGCAGGGAAGATACTGATTGCACAGAGATACTTGACACAATCTCAGATGAATGAGATCTGTCTTAAACACCTGTGCAACCGTTTGATACGAGCAGAAAAACTGGATAAAATATCGTAGCATTCCAGATGTAATGTCTTCTGAGGAAATGAATGAATTCCTTTAGATTTGCTTTATGCTTTATAAATATTGTAATGCAAATAATTGTCATTATTATCTATATTTACATGGTGAACAGCCACAGGCTGCATAAAGCCTGGAGAAACGTCTGCGGCTACATGCAGGAGTGTTTTTATTCTTTTGAATTGTAATTTCACAACTCAGTCTTCATCTGAACCTTAAAAACACTGAAAAAAGACTTAATCTTACGTATTTTAATCTAGTTTCTAGTGTAAATATATTAGAACACCTGAAGAAGATAAAACTAACTTAAAAGTTAGTTTAAGAGCGAGATATAGGAACTTGTTTTAAGTCAATAATTTCTTAATATCTTAATACACTTAATTCCTTAGTAGTCTGTCCATTTCACTTATAACATTTGAAAAATGTCTTGTTATGAATAAAATAATCGGCCAATGGAACAAGTAATTTTTCATCAATTTTAAGGAATTACTGACTCTAAAACAAACCTCTATATCTTGCTGAAAAGTTACTTGTAAGTCAGTTTTGTCTTACTACAGGTATACTAAGAAACCAGACAAAACATATTTGGTAAGATTTTGTATTTTTACAGTGAATGTAATCTTGCTGCACTTTAAAATGAATGCAATTAAAGGAAAAACACTTCTGGAATTTGTTCAAAACTGAAAAAAAGACAAAAAATAGAAATAATCACAGAGTAAATCTATTCACAGTGAAGAATAAGCAAACAGAGGGTAAAAAACGGGGCAGTAAAGGCGAGGGTCTCTCCTTCGCTTTGTCACCTTGTTCACCCAGAGGGGGTTAGAGCAAAGCACCCTGGGAAATCACAGCAACCAGAACGCATTGATTTATTCAGGATGAGGTGTGTGTGTGTGTGTGTGTGTGTGTGTGTGTGTTTGTCAGCAGGCCTTTGTGCTGCAATAAAGAGACATCTGTTTAGAGGCAGAAGATAAAAGCCGCAGTCTGCAGCGTTGTTTTAACACTCCTCTCTTCTTCGTGATCGGGCTTTCCTCCTCCTGTTTTCTGTTGTGTAATTAAGATAAAATAAAAACTAAAAATATTGGTTGTAATTCAGGCTCCGTCACAGCAGGACAGAGGGTCCCGCCTCCTGCTGTGACGGAGGCTGTTTTAAATCAACCGCCACGAAGCCGGATCCCACCTGGAAACATCAGCAGGACCGCAGCCGGGTTCATGCGATGAATCAGAACTCAGTTTCATGTTTTCACTACAAAGTTCATGGAGAAAATACTTTACGTGGTTTAGATTCGTTATGAGTCTGTCCTGGAGAGAGCAGGAGATAGAAGGGAAGGAAGGAAAAGAAGGAGGAAGAGAAGGAAGGAACAGAGGGAAGGATAGGTAGGGAAAGAAGAAAGGAAGACAAGGAATGAGGGAAGTAAGAAAGAAAAGGAGGAAGGAATAAAAGCCAGAAAGGAGGGATGAGAGAAAGGAAAAGGAAGGAATTAATGAAGGAAGAAAGAAGTACAGATGAAAGAGAACTCAAGAAAGCACAAGTGGAAGAGGAATGAAGGAAGGAAAGATGGATGGAAAAGAGAAATAAGGAAGGAACGAGAGAAGGAAGGAATTAAGGAAAGAAGTGAGGAAGGATGAGATGAAGGAAGGAGTAAGGGATGGAAGGATGGATAGATTTAATTCTGGACGTTTCCAGACATTTGAATAAATAAATAAACCGCCTGAGTCCAGAGTGACGGATTCTCTGCTCTGCAGCTCGGCTGCTTCGGTCTGACTCAGCGCTCGGCTCAGTGAGTCAGACAAGCACCGACCGCTGCAGCTTTCAGGAAGCTGATTTATTCTGCAGATATTTCTGAATGAACTACAACACGCCTCTCTAATTCCTGCCTTACATGGATTTAATCTTCTCTGCTTTGATGGGATTTTTCTTCCTTTTTTCTTCCCCTCACACACACAAACAGCAGGGAGCCTCCTGAAACATGACGTCAGCGAAGCCAGAGGGGGAAAACATCAGAAACAGAAAAAAAATCAATGAGACAAAAACTAAACAGCTCACCGGCCTATACAAGACATATTCATTACACTTTCTGCAAAAAATCATTCTTAGATAATGCAATATCAGTCTGTTCAGTTCTGGCTATTTTGCTCTCTTTTCAGAATGTTTTAGGGCCTCTGTCACTTTAAATCCCAATGAGCTGCTGCTGGCCACGCCCCCAACTCATTGTTTACACTCACAGGTGAAAATTACTGCAAACAGATCCACGACTATGCAATCATATCTTTGAAAAGCATTAGTAGAACCTCCTGCACAATCAACAAGAATTTAGTAAGTGGTTTCTGGATGATAAGTCAACAACTATAATAACTTATAATCCTTTATTTATGTTATTATCTATGTGTTTATTTTAATTTTTTCTCCCTTTCTATCCCAGGGATTTTTAAGCTCTTAACACTTTAGCTTGTACCATAATACCTAGTAGTAGTTTTTATTTTTTAAGTACATAAAAAAATGCTAAAAGACAAACAAAACAAAACACTAGTCTCTTCAAGCAGTCATTTTAAACCAGCTGACCAAACATGCTGGAATTCCACCTGGGTTGCTAGGTAACAGGGTTGGGCCTGGCAGGGGTTGCTAGGTAACAGCGCAGAGCTGGTAGAATGTGACTTAAGAATTGGACGGTTGTTTGAAAAACCAGAAAACATTACCTTATTCCCCAAAAAACAGCTGGGTGTGTTTTTTAAGTGCTTAGGCTGTTTTAGAAACAGTTGAGATCCAAGTGGAAATATAGAAACATGGAAAATAGGAATTTTGGACAAAAATATGAACTTTTAATAGTTAGTCTCCTGCCTAACACATCTATCTATGGGCTGTAGTTTTGTTTGTAGTTTTTCAGATCAAAACCGCCAAGTCCTGTCATGGTAAGAACTTTTGATGGATGATAAATTGTCCCAGACGTTATCGGGATAAACGATAATATTGTTGTTTTGACACCATTTTCAGGCAATATGATAGTAATGGCAAGAACACATTCTCAAAGAACAATACACTTTAAATTCTAATGCACTGGAAGACATTTTAAATATCCAAAATAAATAAATAAAACAGAAACAACAAACAAAATTAATTCTGAAGTCCCTCTAAGAAAAATTGTTGCTAGTTGAGACCAAAGTACCAGACTGAAGACTTTTGGCATCTAGTTTTTGGTTGAAAGAGAAAAGAAAAACCAACTGAACCCATTTTAATCCTTCATGCACTTAATTGATTTATTGATTAATTCCTTATTGTGTTGGGCCTATGTCCACCATCACTAATTACTCTACTAATCAACTTCTGAACCACCACATTGATAAACTAATAAAGTAATAAATAAATAAGTCCCACAGCAGCTTCCTCCATGTGTGTGAGCTCCTCTGGTTTCTGTTTTTCAGTCTGGCACCACCTCTCTGTCTCTCTGCTGGTCCAAACAAGGTGACCCTGAATCACCGGATACGCGGCTGTGCGCGCGCCGCGCTGCAGCGCTGCAGATCCGCTTTGTGTGCGGACGTGCGCGTGTCCGGTCCCAGTAATTAACACCAGCCACTAATGAAGTCCAGCTGCTCAGCGAGAGGACGGAGCGCGAGCCAAAAGCTGCCATAGATCGCTCTCGTCCTCCCCGTCTCCCTCCAATCTTTCTCTTTATTCATCTCCATCCATCCATCCGATCACGCCGCGTCACTCTCTCTTTCCTCATTCTTAACTATTGATCGGCTTTCACCTGCACTCTCCTTCGTCTGCATCTGTTTGTTTGTGTCTCCTGTTGTTTTTCACTCCGTTGGTTTGCAATCACAACAAACTCCTCCAGTTCATTCACTGATTCCAGAATAATTTGACTCTGGTGGATCTAGAGACTGTGTGAAGGTAAATGTTCTCCATCTTTCAGTGTTGAGCAATTCGATCCCGATTTTTAGGGTCACAAGTTTTAATTCAAAAAGTAATTATTCTGTTCTGTTTAACTAACAGGCTTACCTGACTGACTGACAAGTAAGCCTGTCGCTATAAGCAATTTATCACATGATCAATTAAAATGAGCTCAATATTTTCCTTTCTGATTATATTTTTGAAGTGAAATTTGGTTTACAGAGACATCATACTCCATTTTATTCATGGTTCCGGTTGTGTGGAGTTTTCTTTTGGTTATTTAATATATCTTCCAGTTCCAATGTTGTGTTTGTTTTTAACAAAATTTTGTTCAAAACAAACTTGCTCAGTTGGCAGATTATTTCACTTATAACAACACAATTTTCCTGTATTATGAGTGAAGGAATCCACCAGTGGAACAAGTAATTTTAAACTAAATTTTAAGGAATTGTTGACGTAAAACAAGCTTCTATTACTTGCTGAAAAGTTATTTATTCCGTTTTATTTTAAGACTAATTTCACTAGAAACTAGATCACAAATAATTGGCATGGCTTGGTGTTTCTGCAGCATATTTTTAGAATAAATTTCTTTTTATTGTTTTGCTGCATAAGTGACTTTAAATTGACAATTTAAATTAAAAGTCACTTCTCCCCAACAAGAAAACAAACAACAACCAGAGGATCGTCATATTTTAAGGATTCAGCTGCATTCAGCAATTGGCATTAAAGGATTTGCTCCTGGTTGTAGAAACGCATCCTGCATGATGAGGATGTGGAAATCAAACCTCTTCACTTGTTCACTGCGTTCACACTGCAGCCTGAAGTGATCTAAATCAGACCTTTTTAAACTTAATGCATCTGATCTTTTTATGACAGTCTGAACAACACAGATCAGATTATTTGATTGGATATGTGATCCTAAATTAGATACATATATGGTATGTATCTAATTTACGACCTAAACCATTCATCCGACCTAAACGTCACTGATATTCGACAAACGTCACTATTCTGCATGGTGAATCGAACAAGCGTGAAGAAAAACAACAACCATGGTGGACCATAACAAGGATTAAGTTGTTAATGTGCTGGCTCCGGTTGGACAACTTTAAAATCGTAAGACTCTCGCAAACACAGAGCCTTTCTTCTTCTTCTTCTTCTTCTTTTTATCGTGGCTGGTAAAACACTGAACACGCTCTCTATGTGTGACATTACTGCGCCCTCTACTGCGCAATAAGTAGAGGGCGTTTGCAGTTCACACTGGAGATCACATACAGGTCGCATATATTTGGAAATGTGAATGATTTCACACAAAAAAGAAATCGGATTTGGGTCACTTCAAGCTGCATTGTGAATGTAGCGTTGGAAAACGTTTTCTGCTCAAAGTCACAACTTTGTTCCATTGCTGCAGCAGTCTGTAGCGAACCCACACACCACAGCCACTCGGCACCAGCTGTGACAGATGCGGCTGTCACGGGAGAAAATGAATTCAGAATAGTTAGTGAATTAAGCAGGGAGTTAATTGTTGCTTGGCCCCTGTTTATGAAGCGCAGAAAGGCAAAGCGCCTTGTTTTTCTTCTGACAATTAGCCAGCAGAGATGGAGAGGAACTGTGTGTGTGGGGGTGTGTGTGTGTGCGTGTGTGTGTCCTGTTCTCTTTAGCAGCTGGTGCAGCCACACCTGGACGAGCTGAAGAGAGTGGGACACACAGAGAGAGAGAGTGTGTGTTTCATATCTGGACTTTCTCTAAACGCAAACAGAGCAACAGAAGAAGATTTAAAGAAACTCATAATTCCTTAGAAACAGATATCCTTAAGTTAAGATCGCTGATGCTGCACATACAAACATCCCGAGGAGGAAGAAAAGCACACGCTGATTGTTATTTTGCGTTAGGAATGCTGATCCTGGTTGGGTCTCTCCCAGTCTATTTGTCAGCGTGTCCTATTAGGTTTCCAAACAGCTTGTAATGACTGGTAATAAACTGCAGAAGAAGAGGAAGGTAAATCAAGCGAGGAGACGACAAAATGAGCTCTCCGGGGGACCACCATGCTCCGAGCCTTCAAAACACAAACACACACAGACGGGGGGAAAAAAAAAAAAACTCCAAACGATTCTGTTCCCGGATTCAAACTCAGCCGATCCTGCCAACAGCGCCAGTTATCGTACAGGTCACAGTCTGACAGATGTACAGGAATTCATTATGGAAATTTGCGTTTGGTTCATCATATCTTTATTCCAGCAATGCTTCTTGACAAATGGTGACATTTGTAAGGAAAATGAGGCTCAACTTAAGCATAAAACACGTATTAAAGCCTCCCTTTCGATGCTAAACAGCTTGCACTGCTACTAAACTGGTTAATCTGGACAAAATAAGATATAATTTAACCGTTTCTTCATTTAACACACAGAAGCTACATTAGTGTTTGGAAGAACCGTACAGCTAAGCCTGTTGCAATCAGTTAATCGCATAAATTAAAATGAGCTTGATCATTTACATTTTGATTATTAATATTTTTTGAAAGACAATTTTGCTTACAGAGACTTTATAATCTATTTTATTTATGGTTTTGGTTGTGTGTGGTATTTATTTCTTTTTTATTTATTGTTTTTCATTACAAAATTAAAGTTTGTTGCCCATTGAGAGGGAACATCTTTGCTACTCCTGTAAAGTAAAAATCAATAACAATGATATTATATAAGCCAAATACTGTGAATAGTTGTAGGTATAGTAGAAGAGTTGGGTAGTAACTAGTTACACTTACTTGTGTAACTTTTTTTGAAAAAAATTAATTTTGCTACAGTGTACTTTTTTTGCTTTTACTTCAGTAGTATTACTTTGAAGTATTTCTACTCTTACTTGAGTAAAATTTCTGGATTTTTCTACCCATTGAATGAAAAACAAACATGTTTTAACCAAAAATTCATCAGACACACACCTGCAGTTTCAGTTTAAGTTTCATAAGTTTTTTATTTAAAGAAACTGATTTGGAAAATTTTTATTTTTCCTTATTTTGTTAGTTTTTGTTACTGAAATGAAAATTTTTTGTATTTTTATTCTGAAAATGCCAAAAATTTCCACTTAACTTTATATTTTGGTCTGTCAGATTATGTAATTTTTAAATATTAAATGACTGATAATTTGATCAATTATTCAGTACTTGACTAGACTTTATATCAGATACTTTTACTCTTTCTTGAGTAATTCCTTGGATGGCTACTTTTTACTTTTATTCGAGTAAAGATATGTTGAAGTAGTACTACTCATATGTGAGTATAATTTTTGGGTTTTCTACCCATCTCTGTATATTAGACGAATAGTGTAGCCCAGGAATGATGAAGCATCTGGTGTTGACATGTTGGTATGGGGACCCCGAATTAAAATCCGCCTACGGCCCCAAAAAGGCTTTGACCGGCCCTGAAGTTATGCTTCTACTAATACTTTGCTCTACACTTTGTTTTCTTGCCATTGACAGGAATTTAATTATTGTTTATCTATTTCTGTCTTAGTTTTGTGCTGTTTATTTGTATTTTTGTTTTCAGAATTGTGTCTTTTTTTCTTTTTTGACCAAATTAAATAAACTTTTAGAACAATGTGATGCCAACGATGACATGAATTTGGTTTGTAAGATAATTTCATCTTCTTGTTCGATTTAATTGACTGAAGATCCTTGGTTTGCTTCTCCATCCAGCCCTCCCTGCTCCCCTGTTTTTCTCCGTTCCTCCAGTCCCCTGCCCCTCCATCATCACTCCCTCCTTCCCTCTGGTGTCACAGCTCGCTGGCTCCAGGTGGTGAGGGAGGAAGGGATGCAGGGAAGGATGGATGGAGGGAGGGATGAAGACAGGAGGAGGGGGTGGCCGTCATCTGTTCCCGTGTTCATACCATCAGAGTGCGACCCAACACCCTGCCTCAGTCTGTTTTATTAACATTAATATTAATATTGGCCTCAGTCACATCTTACCCTGCAAAAATACAAGCAAAACAACAGATTTTCTTATTATTTTATGTACTAAAGCCTGTTTAAGGAAGAAGTTATTTAGACCAAAACAATATTACCAAAACAGTATTTATTTAATTATTTATCTATGTGTTTTCAAACATCCCAGAATGATCCAATTTGGACCTGTTCTGGTCGTTTGGAGATGAAATGTGTTGAAAAACTTCAGGCACAACAATGAACTAAAAGTCAAAGTGTCAAATGTGACGTGTTTATTTTCTGTTCATTAGTTGCTTTCATGCATCATTTCTCATTTTCGAGGGATATTTAAGAAGAATCTCTTCCAATAAGACATATATATATATATATATATATATG
>CAEGAE010081052.1:0-12998 GCA_903067095.1 Girardinus metallicus | reverse complement strand
AATTTATGAACGCTAATTTCGGCCAGCCGTTCTCTACCGCTCCCTCCTCAAGCGCTCGGAGGTTCACTTAGGGCTTACTCCGGGGTTAGAGCTGGAGAAAGCGGCCTTAGAACCGGTGTTAGAGCCGGAGTTAGAGCCGGAGTTAGCAGCCTTAGCACCGGCGTTAGAGCCTCAGTTAGCGGCCTTAGAACCGGAATAAGGCCTAAGTGAACCTCCGAGGAGGGAGCAGTAAAGAACGGCTGGCCGAAATTAGCGTTCATAAATCGGATCAACCTTGAGATAAACGCAAGTAACACCGGCGTCTGAACCATAAGTGAACCTCCGAGCGCTTGAGGAGGAAGCGGAGCTAACGCCGGAGCTTACGCCGGAGTAAGGCGTTAGAGCCGGCTCTAACGTCGTATCAACGCATGCGCGATCTGACCGTAAAATGATGCCCCGCCTCTTCCGTGACATCACTCTCACATACAAAAGGTGAGTCTATATTTTATTAGTTTATATATGCAATCTTAGTCTTTTATGTATGCGTGTGAGAAAAAAAATTGTGTGTGACATTTAATAGTATATATGTACAATTTTAATATTTTGTGTGCGTGTGTGTGTGTGAGTTTTTAGTAGTTACTCAAGTAAATATAAAAGGTAATGTGTTTCCACTAAAACACTTTTCATTGATCCATGAATAATAAATCACAGGAGTTTAATTTCTCACAAAATAAAATGATACATTCCAAATCCAAAAGATGAAGATTCATGCTTATTATTACTCAAAATTCAAAAGTGTAAAACATCCTTTGTAAATTCCTATGGTGAGCTTTTAATGTACTTTTTCCTGTTTGTAGGGGAAAATAATAATTGAGCATGTATTCACCTTCTAAACAAGCTGAAGTTATATGTATAAAACAACAACAAAGTGAGAAAGGATTTGTTTCAAAAACTGAAAAAAGGTTTTGAACTCCTCTCTTCTCATCAGGAGTTTGGCCTGTGAGGCTCTTTGTCAAACTGAAAGCTCTCTAATGCTCTTCAGATCAGCGTGCCCGGCGTCAGGTGATTTATGGTTTCCATCTCTTTTTGTCTAAAAAAACCCAACATTTGATGAATCCCTCTGCCAACCAGACAACAATAAGAAAGAAAAAGAAACATTGCAAAAGCTTAATTTCAAAGTCTACAAGTGAAATTAAAATAGACAAGTTAGTAGACATGTAAAGTAAGATTTCCCTGGTCAAACTAGTGTTTTTTTTTTTTTTTCATTTCAGAGATTTAATTTGAGGTAATCAGAATAGACTTGTAGCTTTTTAAATCAGCTCAGTTCAGGATCAGATAGATAAAACTAAAGTGCAATATTTGTATAGTGAAAGTTAAGTATTTCTTAAATGGATGTTTGTCTTTTTATGTATCAATTTTATCTGATATTTATTCTCTATTTTTTTAAACTTTCACTATTGTTGTACGATTCCAAAGAAAAATCCTAAATATACAGTTGGGGTGTGTTTTTTTAAATTATTTTATTTTATATATATTTCATTATCTTTGGTTAGTATGATACAATCTGAGCAACAGTATAAAAGAGAAATCTCATATTTTGTTATTTATTAAAGTTTCTGATGAAATATCTGGACTAAAGTCATATCTTTATTTACTAAAACTATTTGTGTGATCAAAATAAAATATATACTGACTGATGACCTAAGTGAACTTTGAATTACATTTATCACTGAATCAGCGCGTCTGCAAAGAAGTACTTAGTCTAGTCGAGGTGTTTAAAACATCCTGAAGGGGGCAGCATATATCAGCTCAAACAAATTAATGGAAAAGAAGAAGAAGAAGAAGAAGAAGATTAAACTGACGCAGACTGACGTCGGTGACAAACCAAACAGGAAAAGTGAGAGTTGAAAGACAGTCACAGCGAAGGCACCAGCTGTCAGGGCAGGAATAATCCGCTGAGGTACGGTAGAAATAAATCCTCCGTTTTTGTTTTATTTATGTTGCCGATAAAAACCCAGAGAAAGCCTGAATTGGAGCTAAGTAGCTAGCCATTAGCATAGGGCTTCCTGCCAGAGCGACTTCAGTTGGTGTTTTAAAGTTACCTGGTAGCTTATCAGAGCTGCTAATCCAAGTATATAAAAAATAACACAAATTTGAAAAACCATTCGGACTAAAATATGATGTTATGTTTTAGAATACTTTTTACCCTTTAATTTAAGACACGTTAACGAAATTAAGCGTGGACTGAACTAAAAACAAATGGTCCGTTTTTGAACAAGCTGCTTCATAGTTTCTTTTTTGAGTTGAACATTTGAATTTTGTTACTACTTTATAGTATTTGTCCGGGGACAATCAAAAACCAGGCAATTGTAGTTGTTTATATTTAGTATTACCAGATTTTCTGGTTTATGTCTAACGTGACGAGAAACATTCATTTGTAAGACTTCATACATCATCGGTTCAATTCAGTTTAATTTAAAAAAATACTTTATTAATCCGAGAGGGAGATTAAATGTTGTAATTTATATTATCTCAGTTCCTTCAGAGTTGTTGTAGAAGCTGATTGTCTGTGAACAGAGTGGATCTCCTGTAGCAGTCTGTATTACACCAGCTCTGTAGAAGCCTCTGACTGAAGAATGTATGGGATGCTTGGGGTTGTCTGTAATCTTATTGATTCTATAAAGAATCGTTTTTCGCACAATAATCTCCAGATGTAACACAGTATTCCCTAAAACAGAACTAGGCTTCTCACTTAGGATGTTTAGCATTGTTTATGTGTATTTTCAGCCTTTTATGATTTATATTTAACTAAATGTAATTCAAAGTTCACTTAGGTCATCAGTCAGTATATATTTTATTTTGATCACACAAATAGTAAGAGTAAATAAAGATATGACTTTAGTCCGGTTTTTAACTTTATGGCTTGTGAATTTGTTTTCAAACTCCTATTGATGAATAAATGGTAAAAATTTTAGTTTAATTTTTACAGCATTGAAAGGTGCTTGTCAGTTTCAATAGTCACTTGACAGAATAAGATTGGGCCTCAACTTCAGTAAAAATGTAAGAATTTAAACCCAAAATAAATAAATAACAAGAAAAGGAATAATTTTGAAAAAGATTGATAATAAATTAATAAATAATTTAATATAAATTATTTGTGCAATTATTTAATGATCATCATGCAACATTTATTTACTCTTATTAGAAATACAACGAGTCACTAAATTTGGCATTAGCTGTCATCACATATTACATAATGGTGTTTACTCTTACCTCGTTCTGTGAGGAGCCTAAATAATTATTCCAAGTAATCATTGGCTTGTAACATGTGAAACCCTTCTATGGTCGTCTCAGGTCCATTTGGTTGGCTTCACGACACACATTCAGGTTCACTGTATTTATTCTAACTAAAGAGGAAATCAAGACGGTGGTTAACATCAGTTCTGCAGCTTCTGCCTCAATACATTAAACAAAATATAACAAATAACCCTAAATGAACTACAAAGCTATATCCCCCAATGAGCAGTTGGCAGCAGTTAACATTCGTAACATTAAACATAGCTAAAATGGGCAACATTAATAATAATAATTTAGAAACATAGCGAATTTACTCATAATAAAACGCTGCATATTATTAAATTTGTCTAAAATACATTTTAAAATATAATAGTTGTAAAGAAAGCACATGGTTGATCCTGGTACTACTACTGTTGGTGCCAAACAGCAACAGAAAAAGGGGGCGGAGCTGTGGTTGCTATGGTAACCACCAACTGCCAAGAGCAGCGCAACAGAACTTAAAACTCTGTAACAATATTTATAGTATTGTTAAAATAAAACCCTGTTACACATGTAATATGTCGAATTAGCATGTTAAAATGTTATGTTTGATTTTTTTTTTTTTATTATTATTTTTTTATAGGACAAATAAACCAGTGTCTGAATAAAAAAAACGCTTAAAGCTTATTCTGTTTTTCGCTGACAGAACTAGATATTACCTGGTTTACAATATCCACTCATAGTTTGTCAGCTGTGTTTTTAAAGTCGTCTTACTTTAGCCTTTTAATTTAGTGTAGTTTAGTAGCCTCCGGCAGCAACATGTGGGGGATGGGCAGCACTATGCAGCCAGAAAACTTTGGTGCCTCCAACAGTTTCCCTGGTATGTTGGTAAAAGGACTTTAAACTGTAGGAGTGGCAGTTTCAATGAATGGTTTGGAAACCACAGCCTGTTAAAACTATTGTATGCGTTTCTTAGACACACAGCAGTTTATAGCAGTTGATTGCATAGTGCATGTGTATCCTGCTCTTTATCTTCTTGCTTTATTTACATTCATGTACAAGTTTACAACGTCTTTTATTAAGGAGGTTTAAGGTGGTACAAAGTTTTTCAAGTCACCTGATTACTATTATTATTATTATTATTTTTGTCTTGTCCAGCCGCTGCTGCCATCATGCTGTCGGAGGGAGGCTCTTTCATGAAGGGGATGGTGATGGGCGGCCTCTTCTGCTTGGTGCTGTCGCTGCTGGGCAGCTTCAGCCCCGTCACCGAGTCCAGGACGGACAGCAACCACCATCATCATCACGTCAAGGCTGCGAGCAAAGACGAGCTCCAGCAGCTCTCTGACAGCCGGCTGCAGGAGCTGAACAACCAACTCCAGGTCTACTGCGTCGTCATGGTGCAGCCCAAAAACCTCGTCTACTGGGCCACGGCGCTGGACACCTGGACCAAGCACTGCGACAAGGCCGAGTTTTACACCTCAGAGGCCTCCAAGGCGCTGGAGGCCATAGACCTGAACGAGAAGGACGACTGGGCTAGGTTGCGTAAAGCTCTGAAGCACGCCTACGAGAACGCCGGGGACATCCGCTGGTTCTTTGTGGCTCAGCCCAACACCTTCACCATCATCGAGAACCTCAAGTACCTGGTGCTCACCAAAGACCCGGAGCAGCCGTTCTACCTGGGGAAGGCGGTGAAGTCCGGGGAGCTGGAGTACGTCGAGTTGAACAGCGGCATCGTCCTCAGCTACGAGGCCCTGAAGAGGCTGGTGAACGTCTTCCAGGACGAGGACAAGTGTCCGGAGAGAGGACGGCAGCTGTGGAAGCTGAGCGACGACAAGCAGCTCGCCGTGTGCCTGAAGTTCACCGGAGTGTTTGCGGAGAACGGAGAGGACGTCCACGGGAAGGGCCTGTTCAACAGCAAGACGGTGGACAGCCTGATATCGGAAAGCATGAAGCAGAACCCCAGCAACGTGGTGGAGGGCTGCTGCTCCGACCTGGCCGTCACCTTCAGCGGCCTGTCCGCCAACCAGATGCAGGTCATGATGTTCGGAGTTTACAGACTCCGTCCGTACGGACACGACTTCCACGACTTATTGACATTTTTCCCTCCCAAAGGCTCAGACAACGACTAGCCTCGCTCGGTCATATTGAAGATTTTGCTTCTGTGATGGCAAACCTGACTCTAGATATTTGTTTACGAGACTTGGCCCTGGGGAGAGTTCTGTATATTTGTAACTTTTTGCACTTGACTTGGCTGGCGCCAGATGTCTGTTGATCTGAGACTGGATCATCTCGATTTGGATTTTGGTTCAATCTTTAGACATCTTTTTTGTTGTCGTAAAATAATATTCTAAATCAGTGAAGTTCCACCTGTTAATGATCAGATTTAATGTTTTATTGTTGCACCCTTAAAGCTGCAGTATGTAACTTTTATACTTTTACATATTTGTTGAAAGTATGTAAAAAAAAAAAAAAAAAAATCTGGATTCTCCCAGTGGAAATACACCACTCAGTCAGAAACCACCAATCAGAGCCAGGAGGCGGGTCTTAGTGCTGTCAATCAACCACAGGTATGCTGCTAAATGTCCTATTGGTGGAAAAACAAATCATCCTTACAGGGAAACTATTTATCTTCTATAATCTGTGGCTATGCTAACTAGCATTAGAACTAGTAACAGGCTGTTGTGATGAACCTAGCTTAGCAAAAATTAAGCAAGCGGGGTTGAGCATGAGAGTGATTGACAGCGCTATGACCCTCCTCCTGGCTCTGATGGTTGTTTTTGACTGGAAATGGTTCATTTTTGCCTCCGTCTCATGAACTGGTCACAGTTGTAATAAGAAGAAACATATTTTAGTAAAGTTACATACTGCAGCTTTAATCAAATGACACAGTTCAGCTGCAATCAAGCTGCTTAAATGTTAAAACTTGGTTTTCTGTTTTATGAAGATATTAAATATTTTAATTTTTTTTTTCTTGATGCATTTTACATTCACCTGATTTTGGTTTGAACAATACAAATGATAGAAATGAATCCTTTAAGGAACTTCCATGGTTTTTGTGCATCACTAAATTATTTTCTATGCCCAAAACTGAATGAGTTTGATTATAAATAAAAATACTCCTAAAAAGTAACTCAGCGTTTAGCGATTACAATTTGTCTGACAAACTGTTTTTTCCTGTTTGGTTTCACGGCTGCAACAAATCACTAAAATAAATATGGAAATTTAAACAAATAGTTCAACTTCAAACAAAAACTGGAGAAAAAAATGTAAAAGTGGAAATGATAAAAAACAAGCAAATGTGCTTTTCTTTTTAAACATATTCTCACATCTCTGGAGTTTGAATGTTTGTGTTATTAGGACATTATATCTCCACTAAAAATGTCTTGTTGGGTAATAAAAAATAAATCCAACATTTCAGTATTCAAATAATGTGGTCTTATGCAAATTATAAATGCCTGAAATAATTAACTTCATGAAAATAATCCTGTGAAATTTTGTGCATCCTATATCCTCATAATAACCTGTAGTGATGCTACCCAAGTAGTAGTAGACTTTACATGAATGCAAAAAAGCTGCTCTTCTTAATAGTTTGGATTTTAATACATTTTTACAAATTAAACTGGCATCTAGAGTCAGTTTTTAACCAACACTACCACTACATTACTCATGTCATATTTAATCTCTTTGAATATTTACCTTACTCCCAACTAAATCATGCCGATAAACGGGTTTAACTGTTGCTTTGTGTGTCACTATGCCACTCCCTTCCTCGTAACGTAAATATGTCTAAAACCACATCACATCCTTAATGCTACTTCTAATTCAAATAATTTAAGAAAAGCACAAACTGACGCTGGTTTGAACCAGGATCTTTTATTTATTTATTTATTTGTGCATCATGATGGCAGATTCGCAGGTTACGAAGCGAAGTGTGAAGGTGGAAACGGTTGTGTTGCTGTCGCTCGGCTTGGGTGGCGTCATCATTTGTACGTCTTCATGTGCCACAAACCGTCGTTCAGATAGTGAACGTTCTCGATTCCGATTCCCTTGTTGACTTTTTCTCTGTTCGTTAGACACAGATTAGGAACTTAGAGTCATGAGGACGTGAACAGAGAACAATTTGTTTAGTAAAACATTTGGGAGGCTTACATGTTTTCAGCCGACATCTTCATGACACCAACACAGAGCGCATGTTGCTTCCCCTCTGCCATGATCGCCTGAGTCAGCTCGTTAAAGACAAACATGTTGGAAATGTTTATTTAAAAGCTGCAGAGAAAGTTTAAATTGATGTTGGACAGCAGAAAAGGGCGATTGAAACTACAATAACGCATCATGATTAAAAGGATACAACTACTGTGTCGGCAGCGGCAGGGTAGAGTTTGGCACCTGGAGAGGTGAGTCCGGGACACATGATGTTTGCTCCGCTCAACACAAACTTAATGGCCCCTTTGTCCACTTGCTGGTGTGGAAGAATAAAAGGATCTGAGAGAAAAGGAAATATAATCAACTAAGTACTTTAGTATCAGTAGGGCTGGGTGATAAATCAAATAATTAAATTATTAAACATTCAATTTTTGGAAAATCTGGATTTTTTTCAACAATTCACTCCTTTGATTTGATGTTAGCATGCACAGGGCGGCCATCTTGTTTGACTAGCATCTTTTACAGCTTCTGTTTATTTAAACCTTGAATTCAGCAAGATTTAAGTGTGAGGCTAATATTTTTTTAAGTCATAATGTTATAAAAAATACTCTAATGTTTTCGCAGCATTTTTAACCATGAAATACAAAAGGCATCAAAGAGATTAAAATAAAAATAAAATGTTCTGTCTCAATGTGATTTCCTTTTTGTACAAATGCTGATCTTACTGAATTAACTCAAGATAAATTTAATTTACATTTTACCTCCTAAATTAATTTGTAATCCAAAGCCAATAAAACAAACAAACGAAAAAACATTTTAGTTTCCAAATTTGAAAATCAAAGATCTCCAGTAGCAGTCTGTATTACAGCAACTCTGTAGAAGCCTCTGACTGAAGCATATGTTGTATAAGTTTTATGAAGAAGATGTCTTAATATTATCAGAATAAAGACATAATATTTCATGACAAAATAACCAAAAATTAATTCCCCAAGCTTTTTTCTCGCTAAAACGATTTTTTCTCGTACGTTTCTTCTGGTGAAATTGTGTCTTTAATTTGCTAAGGATTATGATCATATACTAGTAGTTAAACAAAAATTCTCTAGTACTCCGTGGTACAACTCACAGAAGATCGATGATTGAAATACAAGCCGCTTTCTGAAAATATTTCCTGTCTATTTAAAAAAAAAAATAAAGTCAAATAGCAGAGATTTTATTTTTAAACCATGTCGTTGAGGAAAGCTTACATTTATGGAGCAGCCTGAGGGTTGGATAGAAAGGTCCTTCCCTCTGTCTGAAGAAAAGCAGTTCTCCGTTCACTGTCAGGATTTCAATGTGTTCATGGCTGAAATGCACACAGAAGACAAACTGTACAGATCACCAACCTGACCAGAATATCCATGAGACAACAAAGGCAGGAAACACGGGTTCGTACCATCTCACTATTTTAACAGGGTCCTTTTTTGGCATTATTTGATTGAGCCATGGCTCGATGTCGGGGAACTGTTCCAGCAGCTGATTTTTGATGCCTTTGATCACCGATGTTTTCAGCTGGATGCAGTTCGACACATTTTCCTTCTCATCAAATCTGAAAAAAAAAAAAACAAGCAAACATATGTTTAACCTTAAGAGTTATACTTATCCATGTATTTTTAGTGATAATTTTAAACTGATAAAATAAATACTGACAATGAAAAATACTGACAAATACAAATCATTTGGTAATGTTTCTGATTAATGTTTATTCTGTTCAAGCACATTTTTCACCAATCTAAGTTTCTAATTTTAAAATAGTTAAACGTTAAAATTTTAACAAGGTTTGTACACTTTTCAAGCATTTAAAAGGTAAGATTTCAAACTTTTCAGGCACCAAACTCTGTAAATAAAAACAATGCAAATTAACTAAAGAACACAGTTTTAACTCACTACTATATAACATCATTTATTACTAATTTTCTATTATTGTCTTGATAGTAGGGACTGAATAAACTAAATTGCAACAAAATGTTTATGTTTTGAAACATCTCTTTCATACACACTCCTTACACCTGACTAGTCTAAGAACAAAACACAAATTTAACAAAAAATATCCCAAGATTTCAACAGCTTTAACATCTAAAATATAAGACCACCTTAATCTGACTAATACAGATCAATAAGTTATTGAGCCATTAGGAAAAATAAATATACCTCACGCTAAACAAATCAGTTTGTTGTAAGGTAAATGGCCTTCCTGCTCAAATTAAATCCTTAAACAGAATATAAATAATCACTTGACTTTCTGTAGATAGTTTTGTCTCTAAAAAATTTACTACAGCTTTATTACAAAATTGTGAAAGCACTTTCCAATCCTTTAAAACCCTGATTTAAATAGAAACAATACTTATTTCAATGTAATTTTTTTTCTTTAATAACTCTTTCACATATATTAACGGTGTGGCTCATCAACATTATAAATCTCTAGTTACAGCTGTACACATCATCCTTATTCCTAATTATCAGTACCAGAACAGTTCTTCTCCATTCCTCAATGTTCCCTCTGACTTTCAAGTACAAATATGTTTAAAAGATCAACCTTCTTCTAGACTTCTGCACAAATATGTTGCAATTTTGAATTGTAAGTGCAAGAAAATCAACATTCTTTGTAGAACCTAACCCTTAGATTTAGGCACTTCTATATTTTTCATCATTCCATTCATGTTTTACAAGCTACCAGAATATATTAAAATAAACTTCCTGGTCATCCCATAAACTGGCTGACATTTTATAAGTAGTATATTAATCTGATAATATGTTAATTTCATGTTGGTAGGGAGCTAATGCTAACAATGTTCATTTGTTTGTTTGTTTCTTTTGTGTGCTGTTTTAGCTGAAATATGAAAGAAAAAAACTACTGATTGACTCAGACTGACTTTATGCAGCTAACGTCTAACAGAAAGCTACTGATGGAAAATAAAATAACTCAAATGTGCTCCTCATGTATTAGCAGAATGCTAGCTCTAATAATGCTTATTGAAGCTACCCCAGCTTACCTCCAAATCTAGTGTTACCAGTAGAAAATTAGACACCTTCCAGGTCAGTATCTAAATACTAAATATTATCTTTCTACAATGTCAAACGCGCTAATGCTAACAACTTAGCATTGGCTACTTCAGTGTGCTGCTAGCTAACGGTACAACACAGACACGTACTTTTTAAACATTCTCTCTGGTCTCCACTGCCGCGGTCTTCACAGCTTGTCCCGAACGTAGTTTACCAAGTCGGGCAAGCAGAAAGGAAAATCAGTAAATATTGTTCATGTATTAGCTGCAGCAGATTTCCACGCTCCTTTTTAGCTGTATGAAATTTGCGTGACTTTACGACAGTTAACGAAGATTAACTCCCGTTACCTAGGTGACAGAGGGTTTCGTCACATAGAACGTCTGTTAGGGGAGGGAGGGGTCTTTGAGCTGCAGTTTCAAAGTACAGGTAAACCAGAGGTAATAATACCGAAATTGACTCTGCGTTAATTTAGAAAATAGATTTTTTATTTTACTTTGACTTTGTTTTCTCCCCATTGCGACAACATTATAATTTTTAGATATTATTAAGGCATTGAAATCAAGTATAACGTAAATTTTAAACACATTTTTATGGATCACATCTAAAAGAAACGTGGGCTTAGTATTCAATGGCTCATGTACCTACTTGAGAATAATTTGCTGGTATAATAATAATAAGATAATAATAATAATAATAATAATAATAATTAATAAATAATAATAATAATAATAATAATAATAATAATAATAATAATAATAATAATAATAATAATAATTCCTCAGTGATTAATAAAGTCTTTGGAAGACTTTTTCTTACATTTGGAGAAGTGAACATATGATTTTCCAAGAATTCGAACTGTGTCCACCAAAAAGTATATATATGAAGTCCAGGATAAAACCAAAAACAATGACTTTCTAACAGATTTTTTTCAGAAGAGAAATACTTGGCTGTAACCATTAAAAGCACCTGCCAAAAAGCATCAAATAAGCTAAAATTAAAGAATACACATTGCTGTAAAAGTAGCAATATTTCATAATAAAGTTAATCAAGTAAAAGTAAAATGTACAGTATAGCAAAAATACTCTTAAAAGTCTTTCTTCCTCAAAAAAAGTTCACCAGTAAATGTAATTGAGTAGCTAGCTACAAATCAACTCTGAATATTATAACATTTCCTGTTATGTGGATTCTTTCTTTCAAACTATTTCTGATCAAACATGAGGAAAAATGGCGTTACTTTAGCGCCATCTGGTGGCAGGACCAAACAGAGCACCATGGTTAATATAAAAAACACGCTTGTGCAAAAAGTACTTTTGTACAAAGTACTTCCGGTGGGGTCACGGACTAGCTTTTTACGAGTGAAATTATTTCTGCGTGTATTAACGTCTGTTTCGCTATCATGTGGGGTTATTAGTGTTGCACTTGAATAAGTTTTGTAAATTATTGCCTTTAACGGCCGCTTGACCCGACCGCTGCCGCTGAACGACTTTACGACGCGGTTAGACGAGGGAGAGGTAAAAAAGAGGAAGCAGTAGCCAACCATCTTTATTCTCCTGCCAGCAATAACAAGAAAGAGACGAGGCTCCAGATCAGAGAAGCGTTGAGTAGTTTCTAATTAAATTTTCTGTTTTAAACTGGATAAACGAACCGGGTGAATCGAAACTGCCCTTGCCGAAGACAGACGAAGGCCATCGGACACTGAGCTCTTCCCTCGACAAAGCCTGGAAGTTTCGGATCAGAAGACTGGCTGTAAAGAATTAGTATTCCCGTTTTTTCATGTTTCCAACAGGTTTATCTTCCCCTAATCCCCCACCACCGCCAACCCAGGAGGCTAGACCCGCGGCTACTGATGTCAAAGGCGACAGTGGGAACATCACATCTCCGAAAAAGAGGAAAATAAACGGCTCAGAGAGGGACGACACGAGTGACACCATCTCCTCCTCGCCTCCCAAGACCCTCAATTCCTCCTCCTCCTCTTCCTCCTGCTCTCCCACTCCTCCGCTGCACATTCAGAAGAAGTTGAGGTTCGAAGATTCGGTGGATTTCATTGGACTAGATGTGAAAATGGCTGAGGAGGCTGCCGCCGCCGCCGCCGCCGCCGCTGCTGCTTCGTGCTCCAATAACAAAAGCAAAGCCATGTTCCTGGCCGGTGGCGTGGGGGGACACCACGCGAACGGACTGACGAAAACCGCAGGGTCCGGCACCTTCTCCAACAGCAAACCCGGTGCTGCCAAGAAACTAGTCATCAAGAACTTCAGAGGTACCTGGGGGACCTGGTGCAGAGACCACTGCAAACCGGTCACGCACACATAACAAGTCTCTGTTTATACTGATTTTTAGTGGTGCACCGATTGCACGATCCCCGATTACCGATCTTTAAAAAGCCGATTCCGTTTTTGGCCGATTCCTTTTTTTTTTTTGGCTACGTTCTCACTGCAGCCAGACGTGACCCAATTCTGATTTTTTTTTTTTTTTTTTTTTTTTTTTTTTTTAAATTTTTTTTTTTTTTTTTTTTCCTTTTTCAAATTTTTTGCATATTTTCGGGTCCCCCCGGTTGGAACCAA
>CAEGAE010081050.1:0-54581 GCA_903067095.1 Girardinus metallicus | reverse complement strand
CTCTGCTGATAAAACAGTGGAGGACAGTGAGAAGATCTTCACTGAGCTGATCCGTCTCCTCCAGAAAAGAAGCTCTGATGTGAAGCAGCAGATCAGATCCCAGCAGGAAACTGAAGTGAGTCGAGTCAAAGATGTTCAGGAGAAGCTGGAGCAGGAGATCACTGAGCTGAAGAGGAAAGACGCTGAGCTGGAGCAGCTCTCACACACAGAGGATCACAACCAGTTTCTCCTCAACTACCCCTCACTGCCAGCACTCAGGGAGTCTACACACTCATCCAGCATCAACATCCGTCCTCTGAGACACTTTGAGGACGTGACAGCAGCTGTGTCAGAGCTCAGAGAGAAACTACAGGACATCCTGAGAGACTCATGGACAAACATCTCACTGATGGTCACTGAGGCGGATGTTCTACAGTCAGAACCAGAACCAGAACCAGAGCTGGATTCTTAAGACATTCATGTGAAATCACTCTGGATCCAAACACAGCTCACACAGTATTGGTACTATCAGAGGAGAACAGGAACGTGACAAGGATGGAAAAACATCAGTCTTATTCTAGTCACCCAGACAGATTCACTAAATATTCTCAGGTTTTGAGTAGAGAGAGTCTGACTGGACGTAGTTAGTGGGAGGTGGAGTGGAGCGGGTCATGGGTTCGTATAACAGTCGCATACAAGAATATGAGCAGAGCAGGATTTGGGGATGAATGTTCATTTGGACGTAATGACAAATCTTGGTCTTTAGAATGTGAACTAAACAGTTTTATAGTTGGTCATGACGGCATCTGGACCTCCATCTCAGGTCCAGTTTCCTCCAGAGCCGGAGTGTATCTGGGTCACAGAGCAGGTATTCTGTCCTTCCACAGCGTCTCTGAACAATGACTCTCCTCCACATTCACTCAGCCGCTACACGGTGCAGTTTGGGTCGGTTCAGGATGCCTTGTTGCTGAAAGGTGCTGTACAAATGAAATTTGATTTGCTGGAACTTGAGAACGTAGAATGGGAGGCAGATCCTTTATCTGGAACCAGAACCCAGTTTTAGTCCGTGAGGCAGACACCTTGAATACTTTTAAGATTAAGCTGAAAACTTTCCTCTTTGATGAAATGATAACCTGGTTTAGGTTATCACTTCTGTAGTTATGCTGCCATAAGATTAAGACTACTGGAGGACAAACTGACCACTTTCCTACAGATTTTGTATTCTATTTGTCGTTATTTCGACATAACCTTTTGTTTTCCCTGTTACTTTTCGCTCTATATAAGCTACATCTGGCCTGGCGTTCTGATTGGCTGAGATTCCTTCCTGCAGGAGGGCGTCGGCTGGGATTATGCTGCCATCAACTAATCCTACATCAGCTCTTGTTTCTTCTCAAACCTCCAGTCGGTCGTGCAGATGGCCGATTGTACTGGGCCCAATTCTGCTGGAGGTTTTTTCCTGTTAAAGGGAAGTTTTTCCTCTTCACTGTCGCTACATGCATGCATGAGGGATTGCTAGAAAGTCAGTGACGCTACACTACCTGCTCGTGACTGGATGCAATCTGCTGGGATTCCAAAAACATTTTAACCTACTCTGAATAAATAATTGAGCTTACTGTGCCGTTTGATAACTAGGACTGATTGGAATGCATGTATGATTTTTTTTTTTTTTTTTAAATTACTGTGAATTTCTCTAAAATTCACAGAAATAAACACTTTTAGTATTACTTGCCCCGGCTCCAGCCAGACCCCTATAAGTTCGTCTAGAAGATAAGAACTTTAGGATCTGTGCCTATCAGTCAATAAAAAAAATTAAAACGCCATAAAATGATTGGATTAAACATTTGGAGCCTGAAGGCATCGTTTTACGGATCCAGTCTCACATACACCCATTAGCCCGTTTCACGATAAGTAGCAGGACAACCTAAAAATAATCAGGACAAGCTGTCACTTCCCACTCAGTTTTATCCAATCTGCGTGTTCAGATTTCCAGCTTCGAATGGTTAGAAGGCTTATATTAATTGACCGGAGGGCTCAGCGTCCCCGCAGACAGACAGGAAAATAAACCAGAATCATAACTTCCTGTTAAACTCCTCGCTGTCCTCGCCTGAGTAACTCTCAGGGAAGAGATCTGGACTCCCTGAATGGCATGTTATTTATTAAAGTCCCCGTGACTGACGGAGGTTCGAGTGGGAGCGAGCGCTGACCCACAGCTGCAGAGTGGGATCATATACTCTGAGGACGGCTGTGTTTAGTGGAGGCTCAGTAATAGCTAAGTACTGTGAAACGACGCAGTGAGGGTAATGATACGACCACGCGACAACCGCGTATTGGGTGCCTTTAATTACACTCAAGGCGGAGACAAAACGCTGCAGTTGTCAGATCTGTAGGCTGTATTTACTCAGTAGTTCTGACTCACTGACACCCAACCCAAGTTTAACTAAACCTACAAAGCTGCTTTGTTCTTTGAGCTTCTAATGTATTTAATGTAACTACTACAGCTAATACTCTGGGAATTATAACATAAAACAACCACCAAGTTTACACTGTCAGGAAATACGCTGCATTATTTGGGAATCAGCTTGGAAAAAATTATTTAACAATAGAATTGAATAGAAATATCCATCATTGACCCACAGTGGGTAGATTCAGGTATATCAGCAGCAATACAAACTATGCAGAATATGAAATATAAGAATAAGAGACATTACTATAAGAGTAAATTTAGAATGCAAGAAAAATACTATAGTAATTGAAATTAGCATTCAGATCAAATGGAATGTGCAACTCAGAAGGAAACGTAAAAATATGTTCAAGATGTCTATGTTTGTGCACAGAAAACAAAAACAGAGTACAATATGTAGAAAAACTGTAAACAGAAGAGATGTAAACAGTTCTTGAGTTTGGAAACTCCTGGGGGAAGGGATCCGCAATAACGCTCCTTTGTGCACTTAGGATGCAGAAGTGATGCTGAAGGAAATTGATCACCTGAGTTACCAGGATAACTTCACTAAGCACAAAAAATACGGTAAAAGGGAAAACAGCTACCAAACTAACCTGGCTGATGAAAACCAACTGTTTGAATCTTGAATTAACCGTTTCTGAACACATTCATTTTGGATTTATTTTACAACTCTGAAAACAGCCAGACATGGAGAGTCAAGAAACTACTTTATTTCTTGTTCTAAATAAAGTTATTGTGGAAAAAGAGCGAGAACGTGAGAGGAAAGTCTTAACCCACTTCAAAATAAGAGCATGAATATGAATTTCTATGAGGAAATCTTAGCAGTCGGTAACCAAAACTTCAACACAGACGTCAACATTTATTCAACTGAAAGTTTAAAACAGCCAAGAAAATTACACTTTAGAATTCATCTGGAATAGTAATTTAGTGGAGGCTAAGGGCATTAAACATTTTCAAAACCTCTAAAAACATGTAGCTACGCTATTAGTGCATTAGCAGATTAGGAAGTGTTCACTGACATCAACTACTTAACCTGGCAACCGGGTAAAAATCAAAGGTTATTGTGATTCATGAAACCCTCAGAGTACTTTTCTATCCCTAGTTTGTGAAAGGATATGTAAAAATCAACAAAGAATGTATCCAAAAACGCAGTTAGCAAATGCGCTAAACAAAGCGTTAGCTCCTCTAGTAGCGGATTAGCAGAGGAGCGCCCACCGCTGATTTAAATATGGCGCAGTCATTCCAACAATAAGGAAATCTGAAAACAAAAGAAAACTAAAACGCAAACACTGGAGTGTTTTTGTATTCCAGATTGATACGGGTTTTTAAATTTCATTTATTTTTTTTATTTGATCCCATTGAATTTCACCAATGCCTGTATTCCCCCAACTTCCATTTCCATTCTGACTTCAGGTTCAGGTGAAATTTATCATACAATATCATTAATTGTTGCATTTTGCTTTAAATAAGCTGCTGCGTTACTTTTTCGACAACTTTACTGAATGTGAAAGTGTGCTGATTCTGATTACATCCTAATATTTCCAGTTGGAGGCGTTTAAGGCCACAGGTAACTGACATTTAATCCCATATGTAATTCGGCTCATCGTCTGTAAACCTCTGTGTGAATATTCCGCCACTTAAGTGTTTTTTATCTAATAAAAGAAATGCTAAAGCCACTTTATCACCAGCTCTAAATCAGATGTGTATTTCCAGCATGTTTGCATCTTCCTCTCTCTCCTCCTGGCCGATGACGACGCTCAGGTCTGCAGGATGGCGTTTAAAGCTGCTCCATCGTCCTCGCACAGCTGACTGCTCCCGGTCGTCGGTGCAGTCGGCTACATATTCGATGTGACATCTCCTTCCATCCTCTAATGAATTTTTTATGTCTGTTCCTCCCCCGCTGACACGCAGACGGGCCTCGTATCGGTTCTGTTCGGTAAACTGCCGTTCTAAATGGCAGCGCTGCTTTGGCGTCTGGGCCTTCTCCTACTCTCTGCCGCTGCGCTACGGATGCTACCGTCCACAGCTATCGGCAAATTAATTTCCTTTCCAAGTTATCAATCCATAAAATTTGAAAAAAACAAACAGATCTGCAATTGTAACTGCAACATCATAAGTACAATATTACTTTGACTTTTCCATAGTGGAGTCTAGCCGGCACCTTTAAAATATTTAGAGGCCCTGAATCAAGACATGGCTGGAGAGATTTATTCATTTTCATGATTAGTTTTAGTGAATGAAAATAGCTAAATTGATGGTTCTCTATGGTAAAGCGGCTTTAAAGGAAACTGATTCTGGTTGTTAAAGAAATCAGTCAATCCAACAGATTTTCCTTCAACTGGAGATCTGGTCCCATGTTGGATCTTTATGACCTCAACTGCACTTTGATTGGCCCAGTCTGTCCTCCCTTCTTGTTGTAGTTACGTCCTTCTTTCCTTTCTTCTTATCCTCGCCTCATCCTTCACATTTTCCTTACTTTAGTCCCTTCCATTCATCCTTCCCATCATTACCTCTTCTTTCCTTCCTACCTTGTTTCTTTTGTTCTTCTTGGAGTTGTGCTTTTTCTTCCTTCCTATTTTAGTCACTTCCTCCTTTCTTTCCTTCCTTCCTGTTGATCCTTGTGTCCTTCCTTCTTTCTTATCCTCGTCTCTTCTTTCCTTTCGATCATCATGTCTTCCTTCCTTCTCATCTTAGTCCCGTCCATCTTCCTTCCTGTCATCGCCCCTTCCTTATTCTTTCCTTCCTATATCCCTCCTTTCATAGTTTCACTCTTTCCTTTCTTCCTACCTTCATCCATTTCTTCCTTCCTTGCCATCTGCCACTACCGACTGGGAGTTTGAGAAAACAGTCTAGACACAAAGAGAAACAGAGGAGCTGATCTAGGAGTACCTTCCATGTTTAGGGAAAGTAGAAGCATCCATGGCACACTGGCTCCTCTAGTTGCTTCATCTTGGAGAGAAACCGGTGATCTCTCAGTTACAGGCTGTAAATAAAGAACTAAACCATCCAGCGTTCACCTTCCTTCAGACCAGCAGCTCTCCATGTTTCTGTTTACTTTCTAATTGTTCCAGCTGGATATGAGTGACTGCGCTGTGCCTGCTGTGATTGGCCGATTTGTCTCCCGTCTGCCTCCACCCATTGGCCGGCTGCAGCAGGTTGGGAGGGGCAGCTCTGTGCACCTCCCCCTGCTCCTGTAGCTGAGCTTGTAAATGTAAAGAGTCTTTCTCAGGCTTTTATCTGAGTGACTTCAGCGTTCTGCCTCTGAGCGAGTGTGTGCGAGTGTGTGTGTCGGAAGGAGAGTTAAAGAGAGGAGGGAACGGAGAGAGGGAGGGAGAGCCAAGCGGCGTTTATTTTTCTCCCCCCTGCTCCCTGTCACTCCATCCTTCCTCCCCTAACCTGGACCACCCTCCAGCCCTGCTTCCAGCCCGAACCGGGACCCCCATCCACCCGAACCGCCCCGGGACCCTTTGACTCTCCTCACTTCTCCGTCCCACCAACCACCACCCTGACAGGTAAGTCTCTGCTTCTCCGACCTTCAGTGCTTGATTGCTTTTTCTTCTTTGGAAGTTCTCCTTCAGTATTTGTCCAAAAATATTCCGTGTCATCTTTGCCTTTTCCGGATGCTTAGTCCAAGTTTTCCCTTCGGTAAAGTGACACCGTCAGTGAGGCCACAGTACTTTCCCTCCTCCCTTTGATATTCTGATATAAACTTCCTCACATGCACATTTCCAGAAATTTTCTAACTCTCAGGCGGGAGCAGCGACTGAGTAGGAAAAGCTCCCGTTTCTCCCGGTTATTTACCGTCCCTGGGAAAGCTGCGGCCACTTCCAAACGGCGGGATGAAACACGGGGCTGTTGGTCGGCTCCAGAACGCATGACGTTGCACAAAGCGTAATGACTTTACAAGGCAGTGAGACGCTTGATTGAATCAGGCAATCCTTCTGGCAGCGGATCGCCGATATTAACGCGGCTCATAAAGCATTCCTGGCAGCAGCAGGGAGGAGAAAAACTGCTTAGTTCTTCAGCAGCACATCCTGCACGCCACCAGGAAGGGGAAGTGCTCTCAGTGTGTGTGTGTGAGAGAGAGAGAGACAGTGTGTGTGATTATACTGAAGTGCTTTAGACATCAATACTGCCAGCCAAGAGATTTTAAAGCCACTTTATCAAATCTGGAAATTGGACCTTAAAGCAAAGACTAAAAAAAAAGCTGCTTTTTTTTTTTTGCTCCCTTCAAATTCCTACAAAGACAAATTAATGAATAAAGTAAAATTTTGGCCATTTTGAATTTTATTACATTCACTCACCTTTAATTTTATGCTCATTATTATTTTTTATTTAATTTTAACCACTGCAGAATGTTAAAACTCACCTTTTAAAATTTTTGCAAATTTATTTAAATACATTTATATATTAATTTAAATTTTACTTATAATTACATGAAAGTATTGATATAAATATTAAGAATATTTATATTTAAATAAAGGTAGACCATTTTTTCATAAATGATTAAAATATGAAATAAATGAAAACCATGATTACAGAATAATGTAAATTGTAATGTAACATTAGATTTAAGGTATTTACTTATTTTAAAATTAAATGTAAATTAAATCTAAATGAATGCAAAACTATTTTTTAAAACTCATTAATGCAAATGTTATGTATAAAGTTATTTTAACTATTCAAATAAAATTCATAAAAAACTATAAATAGATTTATATGACTATTAAATGTGTTTAGCAAATGCAACACAAATAAAATAAGATAAATTAATGTGAGACACTAAGTGGAGTTTTGGGTTTTCCAGCTGGAAAACTGAGATCGTGTCTAATGAGTAACATGAGATGCTGAAAGTGAGTCAATGTAAATTTGAAAACATGCTGGGAGTAATATATTCTTGGAAATTGTAGACTAAACCAACACCTTATTATCCATATACTACTCTTCGGCTGAAATTACTTTTATTTTTGGCTCTTTATGATGTAATCTGAGCCTCCGGAGCCTCGTGAAACTCCAGCTGAAGCTCCATCTTGTGTATTTAATTCACAGCAAGCAGGTTCACCTTAGTAACACCGAGGGAAGCTGGATTAAGTCAAAGATGCGTCTTCAGAGCTCTGCCCTTATTATGTGACGTAGCCTCGCTTCCTCCAGAGCCGCCGCTCTGCAGGAAAGCAGCTGGCTCTTTGTGCCTTGGCCTTTTCGAACCGTTCCGGTTTTCCCGCTGGCCTGGCTCATCGCTCCGAATGTGGCAGGAGTTTCCTGGGAACGATCTGGCTCACTTCGCTGTTGCAAAGTGATATAACGTTAAGTTTTAATCAGCGGTTAGCTTGATGAAGACAGCCTCATACTCAGATGCTTAATTTATCGGATCCAAATCAACTTTGAGGGTTGATTTGGATCCGTTAACCAAATTAAAAAATTTGGTTAACGAGGTTGACGGTTTGCTTTAATTGATTTGCATTAATTAATGTCTGAGTTTTAGCTGTTGTGTTGAGCTTTGTTTACTAGGAAGACCAAAGGCAGCAGATCCAAACTGCAAAACAGAAGTAAGCAAAACCCTTACAAATATTTTTAAGGCAGAAAACCAATAAATACTGAAAGTATAGAACCAAAATAAAACCACATCCGCTTCCCAATGTTTGTTGAGTGAATAAATAACTTTAAAACACTTTCTGGCACAAAAAAGGCAGTATATTCTATTCTGTTATTCTATCTTGCATCTGCTCTGATTTTCAAGTCTACCAGGAATCCTGAACCTCTTCGTCAATCAGTTATTTTCCTCTGTAAGCTTTTATTTTGAAAGGCCCATGTAATCCCCTTTTCATCACTGATTAAATCCCATGAGGACATTCGTACCCCACGAAATATTGAGGCTTTTATATTGAAGGGTGTACTTGGGCTTTAACTTGAAAGGCCAACATAATCCAGTTTTGTTGCTTTAGTGATGTTAAATCTGCTTTAATCCAACTGAAACATCCATTGTTATGACAGGCAGCAGTAGGATCAACAGGCAGCCGCAGGAGACAGACTGACCAACGATATCTGCCCCCTAAATTTGTGATTATCTATTTTTCTGCTCTTGAAAGGAGGTGAAATCTGTTTTTTTTGTTTCCAGAGTATTATTTTGAAGGATGAATTTGTCCAGGTTGACTGCGGTCAAACTGGGATCCGTTTCCTGTTCTGAATCAGATCGTTTCCTGTTGGCAAACTGATGTGTTTCACTGCAAAATAACATTTTGTGTGGACAGGGAAATATTTATTAGGATTGCAGTAAATGCCCCTTACTTGTGAGCAGCTTTTTGCATGTTTCCTTTGGTACTTTGATTACTTAACTTCAGTAATCACCCTAATCTTTAGCCTCCTCTGCAGATTTTCTATAAGATCCAAGCTAGGACTTTGACTGGGCTGCTCCTAGTCCGAAAAATTAACCCTATAAATTGAATTAGACTGCCTGGTGCTGGAACGGACTGCAAGTCAATGATTGTAATTTCTCTTTATGATAAATAGGTCAAATTTAGGTTTTTTGGACATATTTTCTTGAAAAGAATCTAGAAGATGACATTCATTATGAATTTGTCTGATGTAAATAAAGTGGACGTTGTTCAAGGTTCTGATGGGACTCAATATTTTGGAAAATTTGACCAAGAAAGACTGTTCTGACTGCTGAAGTTTGTGAAACTGGATCCGAAAGAAACCTGAAGGTTTTTGTGTCAGAATCTTTGGGACAGATAAGACCAAAGTCGAGATGTTTGGCCTTAATGTGAAGCACCACCATATGAAGAGACTTCTGTTAGCATCCTGCGGTCTGCTCTCAGGGTGAACCTGCTTGGACTGTCTGTTCAGTGATTACTCTACTTGTAAACACTTTTCTGACCTCCTTATCAGACTCAAAAGTTTCCATTTTTAGTGGAAATTAATTGTCCTATTTGCATTTAGAGATGCAAATCTTCAATGTCTACCAATATTAGTCCAATTTCTAGGGTCACAATTCAATTCAGAAACCAATTTTTCTATTCAAACGGCCTAGAGATTCTGCTTAAATTATGTGACTGACAACTGTAAACAAATAGGACTTTTTTTTATATTCTGTAATATAAAAAATTATATTATTCCCATCGGTTTCTATTTAAAAAAATAGGTTTGTGCATAAAATTCTGTAGCTTAAATTACCAGTAGTAGGTTAGCTAAGCTGCCTTGCTTTTTCTTAACTAAAAACATATCAGCATTATGGCTGAGTCGTAAAATGCGATGTACTCGTAAATAGGAGCGGCAAAGACATACAACGTAAATGTATTTTAAAATCAGTAGAGCATTTTGAATTGATTCAGGATTTCCAGGACAAGCAACAGCAATTCTTTAAAGAATCCATTTTTATCTGCACCTGTAATGTGATTCCTCATCAGAAACTGCTATTCTTTTAACATTTTCAGAGTCTTTGTGACCTTGCATTTATGTACTTCCCATTACCGTAATTCCTGAACAGTTCAAGATATCAAAAAAATTCCAAAAGTGCAGGAAAGCTGAGACGTTGCGCTTTCAGGGCATATATGATACATTACGGTATCCACATGGGAGATTTGTGATATGGGCTTGACCAATCACAAGAAAGATTCTCCGTTGTGTCATATTTGTCACTCAAGCTACTCTGTATCGCAAGTCCTAATCGGTTGGCCGCATTCACACAATTCCCAAAGTATTAGAAAGTGCATAAAAGGGGCTTTCCAACGGTGTATCACATGTGCATGTTATGGAATTTCCCTGCGGAGCTTCGTGTTGTATCAACGGAGTAGCGGTGCGACAGAGAGAGAAGACGGCAGAAGACGATTTGAAATCGCGGATAAAACTATAAAAATGTCTAAAAGAAAATCCAGCAGACTGATAAAGTTTCCCAGAAGGCTGATATCTGAAGGCAGCGGACATGAGAGGCATATAACCAGCGAACCAGGTTCTGTCAAATGTTTGTACAAGCTGACGTTTGGCTAAATGTTAGCTCCATTTTGATTTTTGCAATAAATATTTATTATGCTGAAAATAAAATCGTGGCCTTCCAAAAATAATGCCCCAAGTAATATTTTTACCAAAAGTGAATTGGGCAAAAAGAAAAAAAAAAAATCACCACCACTTTTTTTTTGCCTAAAGATGAATTGGGCAAAATAACAAATCCGCCAAGTGAGGGATTAGTGACCTGTCCAGTGTGTAGCCTTCCTCTTGCCCTTTGACCCCTGGAGATGGGCACCTGCACCCCTATCTACCTGAAGTGTGCTAGATAAAGTATGGATGGATGGAAATAAAAATCACTTTTGGCAAAAAAACAAATGTGAGGTGTGCAGAGTGGGATTCTGTCTGCAGCTGGAGAGGAACTGCTGTAGAGACTACCGCAAAAAATGAAAACGGCTGAAATAATTTAATAAAAAACGGGCATAAAAACTTATAAATTGGAGGCCAGGCTTCAGTTTTCTCTGCATTTATGTAATATAGTTAAAAGTTGAAATTGTTTGCCCCTGCCATCTTTAAGTTTTTGTTCAGTAATAAACCTGGAAATTTCAATTCAGATTATTTTTTTCCTCTTAAACCGTTTGTTCACAATTTTTAATAGACAGAAATGTTAAATAACTATCAAATACTGACAGCTGAGGTTGTTCTGGAAAAAAGAGCAAACATATAGACTCATTGCACATTCAGAATTTTACGGCCATAAAATCAAAAAAATACCAGGCGACCCATTTACAATTATGGTCATAAGAGGGTTAAACGTTATTATAGATTTGCAGCACAAAATCTGTAAAACTGCCTGATTTCCTTTAAATCTGGACTAAAAACTCAGCTGTTAAGAGACGCTTTCGCATGATAAATGAAACACTGACCAACATTTTGGTCAGTGATGACGGCACTTGGAAAATGTAATGTTTCAGTTGTTGATTTTTTTGTGTTTTTACGATGTAAAGCACTTTGAACCGTCTTGTTGCTGAAATGTGCCGTACAAATAAACTTGATGGACTGACTGATGAAAACACACAGGCTGCAGGGCGTCCTGGGTTACACTGTTGGAGCTCCAAATTGATTATAAAATAACACAAAGCTAATTCCGCCTCAGCTTTCCTCAACATGTTCGCACGATTGGTTTTACTGGCTGTGAAGTCGAGGCCAACAACAATATTTTCTCGTCACTTCACTGGTTAAGCTGGTTCCTGCCACCCCTGTATTAGCGGGTATAAAAATAGCAGACGGGTTAGAGGGGGCCGCCTGTTCATGACCATCCCTCACCACCCAGAGTGGTGCTGGGGAAGCAGCAGGGAAGGCTGGAGCTACTGCACTGCCGTTTGCTTCTGAGCCTGCCTCCGTTTACCCTCCATCTTTTCTGATTGATCTCTGAAACCTTCACAAGCTTAAATTACATCACTCTGTTGCTCCTCGTCGACAGGACGGTCCTCAGATTTCACCAACCATAATTCTCCTGGATGGCTTCGACTTTTAGAAGGTGCCGCGTTCAATTTCAGTAATGCCTCGCACCGCCGGTCCTTGATTTCTGGTATGAATTATTGCCGGGAAGGATTGTTTTTTAGGTTTACAGCGTTGCTCTGTTAGAGAATGGCTGACCCATCAACTGAAAGGGAAGACGGGAAGGAGAGGCATTCCTTCCTCCTTGAAGCATCCACTATTATTTTAATGAGCAGGGATGATTACAAGATATACTAGTTACTTTTACACAGAAATAAAGATAAAACTGATTGTTCTTTGGTGCTAATGCTAGCTTGTATTCAGCTACATGCTACGTGAAGTTAGGAAGGTTGCCGTCACTGCACGATCCTCACCGTTAGCTCATTTTTGCATGCGCTAAAAGAAATACTTTGGTAAAATGTAGATCTACAAGATTAAAGGCGTTATTAGACTGTACAACCCTCTATACCATCTCCTCCTGGGAAACAAATCAATTACTTTATGTTTGATTATCGTATACAGGCAAAATATTGTTTTTATTTTCTTATTTACAGAAAATAGCAGTGAAATTAGTCAAGCAAAATGAAATCAAACCATTTATATCTTTTGGTAATTCTCTTTAAATCATATTCCAAACAGTTTTTTCAATTGTAATAAAATAAAAAAATATCCTTGTGGAAGTACTTCTTTCACTAATGAGCCAACAGTGCAGATTGTAGAGCGACAGTCACCATGAGTTGGGTAGAGTCGCCTGTTTGCAGACTAAATACTAAGCAGATCCATCATGAGGAAGAGGTGAACGTAGCATCGCATCAGATCCGCAGATGTTTAACATTTGATAAGCAGTGAGGAAGCTTCCTGCAGTTTGCACGCAGGGTCGGACTCGGTGCTCCCGTTTCGATCTGAACAGATAACGTCATTCGGATTTAAAGTTCCAGCAGAGACGACAAGGAAGCTCCGATCAGCTGATAGTGGAGCGACGACGCCTTATTTTTTGTGTAAATATTCAGAGATGAGTTTGGAATCATCTGCAGATCGTCACTGGCTTTAAACGTCAGGTCAGTTAACGCAGCGAGTTGAAAACGGCTGGTAGCTCTCCTTTCCACACGGGTTTGACCTCTGAATGCCCCCAGCTCAGACAGGGTGCAGCTACGTCACCGCGTGTGAATGCAGCGCGATTATTTATCCATTATTGCCACCGTTTCTCCGAGATGACTCAGCTCAAATGATGAATGGAGCCTTTTGAGACCACAATGAGGTTCTGCGGGCCAGTGGAGGAGCTCTGCATGCAGGAAGTACTTTTTTGTTAAACATTTAGCCACAGGAACTGAACATTATTTAATGAAGTAAGCACATGAAATATGACAGTAGAAGAAACTGAAAAAAAAAACAAAAAACCAGGCGCCATCTGCAGCTTACGTTTGTTAATGTCAGTGAAAAGTGTAACAGATATTCTAACGCTCATCTCTCGGCGCTGTCGGCTGCCTCTTGGTGTTTTTTTCGCTTGATTAAAAAGCGCCCAGGAGTTGGTAAGCGTGTGGTAGGTGTGAGCGCACGCCCTGACAGCTTAGCATACTGATTATTCAAGCCTCTTAGGCTAAGCCTCGGCACTCGAGTGATGAACGTCAGCGCCTCGCTCTCCCATTCTGATTTCTGCACTTTTCTCATTCTCAGTTTGAGCAAGTGGGAAGCCGGTGACAGTCCTCACAGAGAGCAAACCTGTTGTCTGAGAGGGTGAACGGATCGGCGACGCGCCGATTCAGACACAGCCAGGACTTTATTTACCGTGATCCAATCATTGTTGGGACCGTTCATCTTGTAGCAGAAGCTGCTGCCGTTACAATAAGGTCTAAAGTTGCTGTCGCGTGCACAAAAAACAGCGATTATGAAAATATTTAATTTCCTTTTTATTTCACCCTATTGACTGGCTAAAAATTAGTTATGCTAACTCTAAAACCAATGATAAACATTAGTTCTGCTAAGGCTAAAGAGCTATACCAACATAGTATTTAGCTGAAGCTAATGCTAAGCCGCTAACTTCAACCATTTTGATACCTAACATGGCAATTAATTAATAAATAATTCATTAATAAAGCGGGTGTAGAAACTGAGAAATATATATATTGTTTATACAAAGACCTGAAGATTTGATGGGAACTCTGACTTCTGTACAGATCCGCTTTTTTTGTTTGTTTTAAGTCAACGACTTATCAACCACTTGTCAAGATTTTGGTCTGTTTGATGCGTAAACAGACTTCAAAATAAGAGCATGAATATAAACATGCTCTTATTTTGAAGAATACACAGTCGATAACCAAATCTTCAACACGCATGTCAAACTTTATCCAGCTGAAAGTTTACAAGTAAATATGTGCTTTAGATTTTAAACAATTTATGTGAAGCTAAGCTCTCTAAATGTTTTCAAATTTAGCAAAACTGTTAATTCTTTAATGAAAAATTAGCTATGCTAACAGCACTCAAAGGAAGAAAAAAAAAAGCATAATGATTATCAGTGATGATCACTATAAAGTTAGCGGCACTAACCCTAAAGGAATAACCACAAACATTAGCTTCACTAACGCTAAGAAGCTACAGCAACACAGTATGTATCAAACTAATGCTAAAGTGTTAACTTAAGCTAAGTGCTAAATTACATGTTCCTTAATGCTCTTAGGTATTGTATTCATGTATTGTAAATCTTGTTCTCTATTTTCCATGTTTTGCTTTGCTCTTGTACGTTTCTGGTTTGAAATAAAGTTACTGGGATGAAATGGAGAACATGACAGGAAATGGAACTGCTGCGTAAACAGTCTTAACCCTCTTCAAAATAAGAGCATGAATATAAACACTGAAAACCAAAACTTCAACACAGATGTCAAATTTTATTCAGCTTAAAGTTGAACAAAATTCAACTTCAACAAAACAGCCAAGTAAATTAGTGCATCAGAATTTAAGCAAAAAAAAAAAAAAAGTTTAAGGGAAAAAACAAAGAAATTGGCTCCACTTTTAGCAGAAAGCAAGAAGTCTGCTTTATAGTATATAATATTTTCCATTTTAATGAATTAAGTGAATGGGTGAGATCTTGTCCTAAATAAATATTAAAAGTGTCCTTCTGCATTAACAGCTTGTGCTCAAGGGCAAATTTATACTCGTCTAGAATGGGGTTCAGGGGCCACAAATGGCCCCCGGGCCGCTCTTTGGGCAGCCTTGTCCAAGAGTCCAGAGGGAATGCAGGAATAAATATATTAGAGGTTTTCTGTGGTATTTAACATAAAAGATGCTATACAGATTTCTCATGATTCCATCTCACTGTCTAACATCAAGGATTTCTGATTGGACTGTTGCTGCTTTTCAACAAATGTCACTCATTTTACCCAAACACTGACCCTGTAGTTGAGCACAAAGCAGAAAATAACAAAAAGTGAAGAGAATGGCATTCCAACTATGTGCAGAGGTTGAAGCACTAATGTGTGTGTTTAGTTGTAGGAGGAGTGAATTTCACAAATAGGAAATATAGAAGCAACATTTCAAGAAAGGAGCCAGGAAAGCAGAAGGGTTGACTCAAATTGGTCTTCCAAAAGGACGACGACTGTAAACATTCAAAGCCCTGAGAGATGAATTGCCCTTCCAATGATCATTTGTTGTTTTTCAGTCCTTTTAAATCAAGCTTTTGTAGCAAAAATCTTATTTCCTGCTTGTCAAAAATGATATTTTTCCAATTTTTTATTGACTTGCTGAAAGCGTTTGGCTTGTTTGACACAATGCAGTGTGAAAGCGAACTGCAGAAATTGAAAATGAAACAAATTTTGCAATTTTGATCCCTTTCCAAACTCTTTGAGCAACCTGTTCCTGTCCTGGCCTGTGGAGGCGCTGCACAACCACTGAAGGAAATGACAAAAACCTCTGAAGACGCTCAACGCAATGTCTTCTTTCACAAAATGTTAACAAAAATGGGGTAGATTTTAAATTTTGTAGGATTTTTCTTGTCTTTGGTAAAAGACCATGAGTCATTTCTCACGCTAGAGTTTGTTTTGGTTTCATTTACCCAGAATGCACTGCACTGTAGTCCACTTTAAGCTTTAGGAGCGGTCTCCGGTCCGCTTTCTGTTCACATATAAATTTAAACCGCAACATAGTTTACTTCAATCCAACCAGAGCGCTTTTTTTTTTTTTTTTTTTTTTTTTTTTTAAATCAGAGTTGAATAGCGCATTCACCTGACTGAACCGGACTTCTTAGATAAACAAACTGGAGTTGGATTAAAGTGGCTAACCATCAGTTATTGGGTCAGAGTTCAGATTTTAGTGGATTTACAAAGAACAGCCTGCATGGAAAAGAAGTGGAAAAAGTCCAAATGTCCTTCAGAAACCCTAAACTGTCGGGACAAACATAAAAAAAATTAGTAGCAGCTCAAAGATTTGGTGCATAACTGTACATTATTCCTGTCTACTGCCTTTCCATATGCACGGCGCTGGCAGCATGTCAGTTTCTGCATCACTGACCTTGTTTATTGGCTGCAGAGAGAAAAGTTATTCTAATTCCTGTCAGATACAAACCTGAAAACATTTCCATTTCCATCTAAATGTTGCCCGAGATGAAACAGAAATATTACAATTTGTAGAACAATGAATTCCCTTTGGAAACACTCAGAATGGACTGCACTGTTTGCTCTGCAGAGGGTTGTGTGTGTTTTTTTTTTGTTTTTTTTATGGGTTGAGCGGGCTCTGAGCTGGCAGGACGGGCCTCGGCTGCTTACCGCTGAGCCCCACCTGACCAACAGATTGGTCCCAGTTGGTGGCCGAGGCCAAAACAGAAACTGTGGATGCTTCAGGATTTAGCCGACACAATGGAAGCAAACATATATAAACTGTAGGCAACATAATGAGACATCCTGAGCTGATTTAGCAGTTTGTAAACTATTTTAACACACATTTCTGGACAAAACTGTTAGATTTAGTTAAACTTGGTTGGTTTCCTGGCATGATACACTTATTAAATAAATCAGCTGATTTTAAAAAAATTATGGAAAATATGCGTATTTAATTATAAATGTGATCATGCATAATCCACCAATCCAGTAAAAAATTTGCCTGTATTTAGTTAGATGTGGGAGTTAAAACACTTGGCCAGAGCCAGACTTGCAGTGGCAGAAGCCCAGGGTGACATTTTTTTGACGAGCCCCAAAAATTTAACCGTTTTCTTTTATGTAAGTTCTGCAAACATTTTCCTTCATATAAAAATCATAGGCCCAGATAAGACGGAATGTATTAAATTTGGGGGATTTTTAGCAACATAACATCTTGTGTTGTGCTTCTGCTTAGGATTGAGATGGTGGCTTTTCCAGAAACCTAATGTTAGCCAGGTTTATTGTTCCTCAACCAATCAGGATGGCAGTTTAGGATGATTGTCTTGCTGGTTTCAGCCATTCTATCCAAACTTCCCCATCAGATGAAGGAAAATTGCTTAGTGGTAAGAACAATGTATCAGTTGTCAAGCAAACGTGGTGTGCAATGCACAAAGTCGACGGACATAGAGCTGTTACGATTAACAAATGATTCAAACTTGATTTTAGAAAGTCTTCAAGGCAAATTATATCCCTGGAAGCTTTGATAACTTACGTTTTACCAATAATCCAGTTGGACTATTACTTGTGTTGCGCAACACTCACTTTCACCAATGAGCTGTTGACAAATGCTAAGCGCTACTAAGCATCTAAGGAGAGAGACTGAGGCAAAGAAAGAATCGCTGCCAAAAAAAAAAAGAGATGGAACGTGTTAAAATGTAGGATCACTTTAACTAGAACAGAAAACAGGCTCAGTTCATTCACTACACAATAGGAATGGAGTTTGTCCTCAAATACCTCAGCAGGAAACATCTACTACACGCATCAACCTCCTTAAAGGAGGATATGTTCTCTTTGCAGAGGACTAGCTTTTTTCTGTCACCATTCATACAGAATCTTCTCCAAACTTGAGACTAAACAAAGTATAATATAATGAAGATTGTGTTTTAATTTTTAAATGTGAGACGCTTCACTTCCCATCTTTCTACACTTTATAAAGTTTTCGTACTTCAAACTTGACAGGAAGTTTGAATCATATCGCATTTTGTGCATTAAAATGTTTTCTTAGTAAAATTAAATTTCATGTATTTTATCAATCACCACAACAAACAATAGATTACTTACTAAAATAGTTTACAACCAAATCCAAAATGGATTACAGACTAACCCATTTTGGATTCATCTGCAGTGGTGTGTCGTTACATCAAGAACGGTTCAAATAATTAAAAAGTGATCTCTGTACACGACGAGTGAACAGAAGCTGCAGATTTTTTGCCGTTTTATTCTTATTCTCAACTTCATCTCAGTCTCGTTTTTCTACTCGACAGTAGAAATTCAGAACATAGAAGTCATCGCTCTTTCCCTGACACACTTTTACTCAAAGCTGTTATTTATTTTTATTTTTAGACTGCCGTTTTTTTTCTCTTCTTGTGCAGCTCCAGAAGCATCTGCAGAAAAGGATGCTAAGTCAGCGGGAATGCTGAAAAGTGAGCTTAAGCAGATGTTGGGTGCAGGGAAGGACTTCAGAGGTTGAGAAAACACTTCTACGGGTCGCTTTTCCCAGTTTTCTTCTCGGAAAAATGGGGACAGCTCTGAAAGTGGAGAGAAATTGAAATGTGCGGCTCAAATAGTAAAATAATTAAATGCAATCATACGGAGATCCCATGTCTTTAAGGTTACCTCCTTATTACATAAAAGCCTCGTTGAAAACTTTCTTCCTCCTCTTTCCACATTAAGATGAAGGAAATGCTCTCAGCCTCTTCCATTATTCATTTAATGGACCTCTGAAACTGTGTCAGAGCCGGCGAGAGCCTCCAGTTTTCTACACGTTTCCTCTCCACCGTGTCCTCCCATCTTTGTCACCTCCAGACTTTTCATAGGCCGTCTTGAGACAATATATTTCAAATAAGCACTTAGCTATAGCTAAAACTGCTAAAACTATGAGTAAACAACTGCTTCGAATCAGCAAAAATGTATTATGTATACATGGATAAATTTTATGACATCAGAGAGACACTAATGGGCTATCAGCATAGCTAATTTTTCCTCTACTGGTTTAGCTAATGTTGGAAATGTTTAGCGCACCCAGCTTCCTCCGACTTTGTTTTGAACAGAACAAAGTTCAACATTTGTGTTTTAGTCTTTATTATCTACCGTTTCCTTGCTCACATTCTCTAGCAATACCTTCCACAAAATATTGATGTAGCGCTTTAGCTTAGCGGACTGAAGTTTTAGTTTAGGGCGTTAGAGCTTTTGCTAACTTTGAAAATGTTTAGCTCGCCTAGCTTCACTCAACTTTTTTCCTGGATAAATTCTGAAGAGCTAATTTAGCTGGTGATTTTATAAACCTTCAATTAAATAAAGTTCAACATCTGTTTTGACGTCATTGTTTCACCATTTCCTTCTCACACTCCTTCGCATTAACTTGAACACTATGCTGACACAGCGCTTTAGCGCTAGCAGAACTAATGTTTATGGTAAGTGGGTGAGGGTTAGCGCAGCCAGCTGTTCAGTTCGCTAACCACAACCAAAAACATCGCAGTCCTTTTGCAACACAGTAGACTTTTGGGAAACTTCTAGCAAGAAACCTTCAAATCAAATATACCTTCAAAAGAGTTACAAAAAATCTCTACAAAAGGTTTCTACTTATGTATATTTTTTGCCTCCAAGCAGCCATGTTGGTCTTGATCAATAGATTTCCAAACTTTATGAAGGTCTTTTTCTTTATTTTTTCATTCATTATATTTTATTTGTTGTTTTTAGAGCAGTTATTCAACTCACATAATGACAAATCAAATACTAAAAATGATAGAAGAATTTGTTCACTTGGTGGTTTGATTTTAAAATTTTGATGGTCAAAGATGTTGATTTTCAACAGGAAGTTTAAATATATCGGAGAAAAAGCGAGTGATGAGATGTGCCTCGCCACTGGGGGGCGCTGTGTTGCACACACTGCATGATGCCGACGTTCCAGAGCCTCAAGCAAGCAGCCAAGCCCCATAGAAACATCTGATATCTTCACAATATCTGAAGAGCTGTCGATCAGGACCAGTTTCTGATCACAGGAACGTCTGAACGCTTGGAAGGGAAACAGGCACAGGTCTCCATGATTCTCTATGGATTCATGTAGGTGAAAAAATGTGGGAAACTAGAGAGACTCTTAAACTGAGGAGGCTTTTAAAATCTGCTGCTTGTTTGGGATTAAACGTTTAAAAGCTGGAACATCAAAGAGTTTATGGGTTTTGGTGTCGTCTTCGTGTCAGCGAAAGGCTCTGCGTTGGGAGAGCGCAAGGATGTCAAATGCTGCTTAACACAACAGGATATAAGACTTCCCCTGACACACACACACAGCGTGCAGACACACACACACACATCTTAAACCTGCGCCTCTATGCTCCCCCAGACTGCAGCCGGCATAAAGGCGACTCCTCACCTCTGCTGCGTCGACCTTTGTTCATCTGGATGTGCGTGGGCTTCAGAGCTGTCCAGGTGCCTTCAAGGCAACCAGTGTAATAAATATGTTGGTTCATAGAGAGTAAGATCAGATTTTTGCCGCTTTTCAGCAACAAGACTCCACACAGTCTGATATAATGTGGTTTCCCCAGTGGGACGGGCGCCAAAAAGGACGACTTATCTATAAACTGTTTGAACTTATGGATTCAAAACAGCATGAGGCTTATGAAGATCAAAAAGGCCTTTAAACGTAATTTGTTCATGCAATGTTTAATATGCAACGCCGTTCACATTTACTGCTTCTCTTGGTAAAAACGTAAAAGAAAGCCTCAAAATATAGTTGTTTTTTTTTTTTTTACTGCAGCTGAATCACACTGAAAAGTACGGCAGAGTATTTATTAGGGCCAGGATAATAAAATTCTTTAAAACTACGAGAATAAAGTCAGTGTTACAGGAATGAAGTTGTAACATGAGAGCAAAGTCGTAATAATAAATAGTCATAACTTCACGAGAATAAAGTGAAAATAATACAAAATTTAAGTCATATGAGAACATATCACACGAATAAACTTAAGTTGTAATCATATGTGAGAATAAAGTCATAATACGAGAAAACAGTAAAACATTTTCGCTTCCATTTCTTGTTGCAGTTTTTTTTTTTTTTATTGCAGATTTTGATTGCAGCATTTTTCCGCTTGCTGTGTTTTTCTGTCGCCTGCGTGTGTGTGTGTGTGTGTGTGTGTGCGTGTGTTTTGGACTTTGCATCATTAGCATGTTCAACGTTGAAACACTCCAATACAAATACAAAATCTAACCAAGTATTTTTGCCCAGCTTCTGGTTCAAATATCTTAGTGAAATTTAAATAAGAGAAAAACTAACTTATAAGTTAATTTTCAGCAACGTACGGGCGCTCAATTCAAGCCAATAAAATTTGAACGTTGATAAAAAGTGCTAGCTTTACTAGCAGATTTTCTCACCTGTAACATGGGAAGAACTTCTTGTTTTCTATCATTTTTATCTTGTTTTCATAAGGGTAGAATCTGTAATGAGGAACTGGCGCCAACGAAGAAATAGACATCTAGATAAACATACATTGTTGTTGTTTGAAGTTAAAAATTGCTTTCACGTGTTTTATCAGAGCTTGATGGTAACTTATAGATGAGGAGATAAGGTAGTAGAAGAGATAAAGAGACAATGTTGTGGTTTTCGCAGCGCCTCCAGCTCTTTGGAAACGTGAATAATTGGACGTAAATGTTCGCAGAGCAAAGTCCTGCAGCACAAAAGTGAAGTAAACTTGAGTCTGATCATTTCATGGGCTGTTGGAAGTCTGTGTGTGATAGATGAGGCCTCATAATGGTTATTCTAGTGTGTTCATCCTCTGTAACGTCTGTGTGAAAGAGCACACACGTCAGGAGCCTAATCATCTGCTGAAATCATGAATATTAGTTTGACTTTTTGTTACAACGTCGTCTTAAATTGGAAAATCGTTGAAAAGACCATTTAAAATTCAAAGTTATGTGTTTAAATACACAATAACATGAATTTATTGTCCAGTGAAATGTGTTATTTTGACAGGCCTATTCGTAGTACCGTTACTTGAGCAACAGTTACAGTTTCTCAGTAATCATTTTACCTCTGCTGGTAGTTTCTTGAGGTTGCAGAAGTTGCTGTTGATCTGTAAATAAAGACAGAAACAGAGTCAGCTAACGTAAACTTAGCCGTTATGGAGAAGCAGCAGTTCTGTGATACAGGTAAAACATCCGGTGTAAAATTAGAAGGATTACTCCTTTACCGCTGAGATTCTTTCGCTTCACAGCATTACAGAGCATTTTCTATCATCCAACTAACAAAACTCAGGAAATATAAGGCATGTGTCGGCCGTTACGAGTCAAGATGTTGCGGCGCCAGTAAACATGGGCACTAAATGATGCAGAACAAGTTCATGTGAACACAAACCAGTGATCCAGCATCTCTAACGACTGTTTTACATTAAAATTACCTCTAACAATGATCTATCCCTGTTTTTGATTAAAACCACCAACAAAAAGCCACCGTAGTCACCGATTAAAATGTTCTGCTTCAAATGCTTACATGGTACATTACATAAAGCACTATGACAACTCTTCTGAACCATGAAATAAGTCGACATTTACCATATGAACATAAAATAAGTAGCGTTTTTACTTACATTTGGACGCAGTCAGTGGGAGGTTGGAGGTCAACTTCCTGGGTCGGTATCGCTTTGCGCTCCAGAAGAGACCGGATACTTTCTGGAGCATTTACTACCCCCAAAATTTGGGTAAATACTACAATATTTCATTATGTTGCAATTTTTACTGTCCACAAACAGGTAGTGTTAATATTTAAAGTTATTTTAATTTTAACTTTATTTTAATTTTAAAGTTATTTTAATTACAACCCTCCAGAGTTGGGTCCAGTTCAGAAACTCTGATTTTTCTCCCTAGACAGAAGTATAATTCCCACAATGAGGCTGTTTAAGGCGTCCACTGCATCCCAGGACCATATTAATACAAAGTCAGCCAAATATTTTTCATGCATCATGAGACGGCTTCCTCCTCCTCCTCCTCTGTGTGCTTATTGCACAGCTGGTTTTCCCCTGACTGGTACATATTTTTTTCTGCGGATGAAAAATGCCGGCTTTAAAAAAATCTGATAGATGACTGGTTGCAAACTGTTGACCAGTCATTTTTTCTGACAGGAAGTATTACTTGATTTTATTCTTTACATTAAGATGTATTACCAAGCAGCTTGATTCCTCTATAAAGGAGATAAAACATGTTTAGTAATGTCTCAGCTTCCTCCAGAGAATTATCATCAGCTCAGAACCAGGCGCTGTGATCTTTGCTCTAAAATTAAAACAAATAAATAGGAACTCAAACTGATTTTTAGTTTGTTTAACTGAAAACTGAATAACTGGATCTTTAAATGGTTACAAAAGTAGGTCAAAAATCTAACTGGTGAGGAAAATAAAGCAAATTCAAGGTTTAAAATTAAAAAAAAAAAGTTATAGTAAAGTTATTGAGAACATGTAAAAAACCCAACATGTCAACAATAGTCATAAAACACAATAAGGTTTCAAATAATCACATTTCACAACTGGTTAGCACTTAGAAGTACCGCCTGCAACATTAACCATGTTTTCCAATGAGAATAGTGACAAACGTAGCAACCTTAGCATTGGTTTTAAATGCTTATTTAATCTTCTCTCAATGGCTTACATTTTTACAGATTCAATCACATTCATTTTTAAACAAATAATAAAACTTTAAATTGTAAACTATTGCTTTAATAAATACTATAAACATTCTATTCAACAGTAATCTGATAAAAGCGCAAATAAATAACGAATAGGTGAAATAATTTGCTCACCGGTCTCACCAGAGGACAGCAGAGCAGCACAATATGGCGCCGCCTCTAACCTCCAACACTATACAGCCAGAAGCACAGAGAGAACCGAACTAGTTAATATTGGTGAACTTAACTCATCGTTTTGGCAGTGAACAAACATAAAACCATTCTTAGCATCAGCAATGTTTGCTAACGATTTATTTTATATTTTTTTTTTATGTACCTCTTTTTTTCCTGAATCTCCGTCTCCGCGTTCCAGTTAGCAGCTCGCCGCTGAAGTAGCAACGGAAGTGAAGGAGGAAGCCACGGAGATGGTGGGCGGGACAATGCGCCACTTGGAAAGAGCTCATTGGTTAGGAGCGATGATGGGGTTTTTTTCTTCCTGAAAAGTTAACCCATCAACTGCTGGTCATGACAATAATTCACCCAAAATAATTAACTACGAAAATAATAAATCTTTCAATTTTCATGGGAGTTTAAAGGATTTGTTTTATTATTGAAGCCATATTTAAATGTGGGTTTCACACTATATGTTGGCGCCACACCTAGAGGCCAAAACAATGGCAGAAAAATTATTTGTAGCAGACATTTTCTATATTAACAGCTGTTATGTTTTTTGATTATTTTTTTTTCCCTTTACAACCCAAAGAGCCATTTTTGCCCTTGGTCCAGCTAAATAAAGCATGTTTACTGTGAAAGATTTTAAGAAAAAATAACTTATAATTTTTGATAAACATGTACTGAAAAATGTACATTTTTAAAGAAACACAACTAAACATTAACTTATTGACAAAAATGTCTGAGTGCTTGGGTTGTTTTTAGAAGTAGTAGAAACCCAAATGGAAGTACGGAAATGAGCAAAATGTGAATTTTGAACAACATGTCCACTTTAACTGAAATATTATAGGCTTAGTTTATTGTTTGTTGTTGTTAAAAAAAAGCAGTGATTTTAGTTTTTATAATATTTTTTTGACCCAACAGACCTTTTGACTTGACAATTTTGGTTCATGTTGTAAAATGTTTGGATATCGCTGCCATTCAGAAGAACATGGGCCAATTAAGAGTGCCTACTGAAGCTAATTTAAAGGTAGATGTACCTATTATTCCTGTTTAGGATGCAACAGCGGGTGTGTGTGTGTGTGCGTGCGTGTGTGAAGCCAGCAGAAAGCAAACATGCAGTCCAGCAGCAGACAATCCGTGTGATGAGCCGGCGGAAAGGCAAACGTCTCTGCTCATAAATACGTCCATGTTCAAGATTTACGGCTAGCAATTCCATCTCCAGAGGAAGCCTGGTCGATTGCTTTTTGCACCTGTCCTGCAGTTCATGCAGGAAACGCGCTGTGTGCAGCTCAGTATGCAGAAAATCCACATAACGCAGGTGAAAAAACAAAGGTTGCTCAGTTTGTTGTGTTAATTCTTTGCGTAGATGTCCTGTTTTTGTTTTTAGTAGCTAAGAGTCAAATCAAATGCACACTTTATCCAGGAGGAGTAAAAAGGGAAGGACACCTGCTGGGACTGATGAAAGGTTCATCTGGTCCCAGTAACAGGCGTGATGAAGGACAGGCCCACTCAGTGAATCACAGACAGAAAAATCACTAAACTGGAAGTGTTTTCATTCAAAAACCTTGATCATTTATGTAAAGGTTATAAATCTTTTGTTAAAGCTGAAGTATGTAACTGTTATTTAAAAAAATGTAAATATGTAAAAATTCTTTGACATATTTGATTAAACTGTCACCATGTTGTGAAAGTTTATGACACAGATAATCTGTGAAAAAAACTGATCTTGCTGTCTGAAGAAACAACCAATCAGAGCCAGGAGGAGGGGCTTAGTGCTGTCAATCACCCTCATGAAGTTGCTGCTAAATGCGAGGAACAACTCGTCGTATCTGCTGTCATCTGTGGCTATGCTAACTAGCCTTCACTTACACTAGCTGCAGTGTAGCACGAGATTGTGATTGACAGCGCTAAGACCCGCCTCCTGTCTCTGATTGGTTGTTTCTAGTTCGAACTGGGAGAAGGTGGAGGAGTTGAATTTTTTCACTCATTAACTGTCTCATAAACTATCACAACAAAGTGACAGTCTCAACAAATACATAAAAACACATATTGTATAAAAGCTACATGCTGCACCTTCAGTTCTAATTGTTTTGTATTTTACAGACGTTTGCAGGTGAATGTCTGTAGCTGTTCTTGCTCTGTTTGTGTCAGGAAGTCAGACGCTGCAGGATTGTTTTATTGTTGTACAGAATCAGATAAAAGTTCAACACTTTATTGAGGAAAGCGACAGTAAATCTCAGTAAAATTGAAACTATCCAGTTGGAGATTAATGAGAACAAACTGACGCTGCAGAAGAAAATGCTTACAACTGTATACCATCCATCCTTCTTCACTCATTTTCTTCCCTTCATTCCTTAATTTATCATTTTACTTTCTTTCCTTTTCACTTCCTTTCTTCTCTCCCTCCCTCACATCTGTAATTCACTTCATTTGTGTATTGTTGAAAGAGAAAAAACTATTGGATCTGAACTCGCTGTATTTGACGTATGACTTTGTGATGACGATAAATAAACTGAATCAGCTGCTGCAGAGTTTTTTGTATATTTTTTCCATGGAGCCACAGAAGCTGCTTTTCAACAATCTTTGCAACACCAGAAGCCTGTGAACTTCATCAACCTGAAACTGTCCATGAGGGGAAAACTCCGGCTTTGTGTGCTCTGTAAGGATTGTCCAACACATCAGTTGTGGTGTTAGCATGATGCTCATTCAGCGTCAGCACTCAACAACAACAGCAACAAAAAACCTTCTGATGCAGAAATCCTTGAACTGCTTCCGTTAAGATGCACACTCCCCAATAAACTAATCCCCCCTAACAAACGACGAGGCCCAGTCATCTTCCTCACAAAGACTTCAAAGTGAAGCCAGGAGTCGGACTGTGAATGATGGAGCTCCTGTGTGTGTTTGGCTGACAGAGTTAACCAAACAAGCAGTTTCAGAAATGCTCACCGGGGCCAGCTAAGCTCCTGACGGCGACCACTTAAGTGCTGCACGGTCTCTCTGGAGTGAGTTTGTGGGAATAAGCATTTCCTAGGACGTTTCGCTGGCCTGCAATGCGTGAGCTTGTGTGTCCTCGTGGATATATTGGTGTTGTGCGTGCATGCTTGGTGGCAGGTTAAATGTTTTCTCTGCCAGGGGAGAAACATCTGTTTTTTTTTTAATGTCACTGTATATTCTGGAGCCGAATGCCTCAGGTTAGAGAAAGAAAGAAACAAAGGAAGCACTGCAACACATTATTTTTACTTACTGTAATGTTTTCTTTCAGTTGAAAGCATATTTTCTGACACTTACGGAGACCTTTTATGCAAAATTCACGTTTTTGTGCTTCCATTTGGGTTTCTACTGCTTCTAAAAACAACCCAAGCGCTTCAAAGAAACACTGAGACAGTTTTTAGCAATAAGTTAATATTATCTGGCGTCAGAAAATGAGTTGTTTCAAAAACCTTTCGAACGTTGAGTCAAAAATCATCAAAAAACTGCTTTTCACCTACTGACACCAGCAAAGTCTAGACGTTACCTAGCAACCCCAGCAGCGTTCTGCCCCGTTACCTAGCAACCCCAGCAGCATTCTGCCCCGTTACCTAGCAACCCCAGCAGAGTTCCAGGACTTTTGTATGGCTGCTGGAAAAGACAATTGTTTTATGGTTGGCCTACCGACCAGAAACCACTTGCTGCATTCTTGTTAGTTGTGCAGGAGGCTTCACTTCTGCTTTTCAAAGACGTATGGTTGTATAATTGTGCATCTGTTTTCACACACTTTCGTGTTAGAGTGTAAATGTTGAGATGGGAGTCCAGGGCCAGCAGCTGCAGCTAATTTGACTATACTTATGCTGTAAATTGTCAATTAAACATGATTTTACTTATCAATTCCAAATGTAATGACAGCAAAGTTAAACAATAAAACATGTACAAGTCATAAAAAAACAATATTAATTCCTCCTTAAAGAAAACCAGAAGCCTATTTCTTCAGATGACTACGTAAAACTAGCTTGTTAGCCTTAGATAACACAATAGCAAACTAATAATATTGAGAAAATCATGTCAAAAATAATTTCAGGTTTGAAACTTGCTAAGTTTTGAACTTTTGTCAAGATCTAAGTCAGATTTATGCTTCTTCCATATCGAAGAAATGAAACATAGCAGCTGTAAACTCTGATCAGATACTTTAAAAGGACCCTGGGTTTGAACTTGTAACGTCAGTTGCATGTAGTTTTGGTGAGTTAGCCTAACCCGTGTATCCTGTTTTTGTTCCTTCTTTAGCTTTCAGTTTGACTGAATGAGTAGAGAGTTATTCAGAGATTAAAATGTATTACAAAAGCGATGACCGGTCCATGAACTCACTTTTTAATTTTTCTAATTCGGTCTTATTCTGCCGTTCCTCGCTAACAATTCCGGTTTCTGAAAAGAGGAGGAAAAGAGCCGGAGCGACATGAATTTATAATCGGTGAAGGGTGAGTCCTTCGGCAGCCGGGGTCAGCGCTCTAATCGCAGGAAGTGGAGACATTGCAAGGATGTTTAATGAGAGGATAAGAGCAACAGGGAGGGCTGGGGAAATTAGCCCTTTTAGATATCATTAAACATTAATACTGTCAGGGGACCGGCGCTCGCTGGGGTCCTTTCATTGACTTTCATGCTGGGTGCTAATAGAGTTTCACCTCCGGGGACCTGAGCACCCCGCACTCTTCCCTCCCAAAGCTGAAGCAAAAAGAAATCAGATCACCTCCTCGCTTCTGAGGATGAGATTATTCAGCCTGGGTGGTAATTTAGATTATTTAAGGTTAAACACTCAAATTAATCCTTTTTCTTTCCTTTTCGTACAATACAGTCATTTAAAAGTATAAAAACTTCTCGGAAGAGTGAATAAATTTGCCCAGAGGTGATCTCACATGAGTCAAACAACGATGAATGCACTCACGTGAGTAAGACGAGACGTTTGGCAGAAATAACAGCAATAATTTGGGTTAAAAAACAATATGAGGTTTATTTTGTTTATATACATTTTCACCATATTATTCATTCATTTGTAAATGGAACAGTTAGCAAGCTAAATATTTAGCTACAACCTTTAAAGTAATATTTTAGCTTGCTAAACCTTTACTTTATCTAGCTAGCTAACTAAATATTTAGATTTATACTGAATATTTCACTTGCTAGCTAAAAATTTTGTATATTTAGGAAGCAAAACATTTTGCTACCTAAATATATGAAATATATTTAACCAGCTGAATATACAAAATATTTAGCTGGCAAGTCTGCTAAGTATTTGGCTTCAGGCTATGTGCCTAGCTAACTAAATATTTTTCTTTAAATTAAATTCTTAACTTGCTGGCAAAATATGTAGCTTGAAACTAAACACTTTGCTTACTAAATGTTTCTGTTTGAAGCTAAATATTTAGATAGCTAAACATTCAGCTGCCCAACTAAATATTTGCTTCAGACTAAATATTTTGCAAGCAAGTTAAGAAATTCATTTAAATCTGAATATTTAGTTAGCTTGCTACAAACCTATCCTCAAACCCAATACTTAGCGAGCTTAAAAAATAATTTTAAAGGATAGCTAAATATTTATTTAGCAAACTTTCAACTTTTCTTGTACATTTTAGCTTAAAACAAAGGATGAGCCATTTTAACTGTGCAGCTCACCAGCAGTTTATAAAAATGTTCACAAGACCCAGCTTTTATTGTGATAGTCTACTCTCACTTATCAGCAAGTTACTTAGAATATTAGCTAAATATTTAGCTCTGAACTAGCTAATAGAATATTAGCTAAACATTTAGCTCTGAACTAGCTAATAGAATATTAGCTAAACATTTAGCTCTGAACTAGCTAATAGAATATTAGCTAAATATTTAGCTCTGAACTAGCTAATAGAATATTAGCTAAACATTTAGCTCTGAACTAGCTAATAGAATATTAGCTAAATATTTAGCTCTGAACTAGCTAATAGGATATTAGCTAAACATTTAGCTCTGAACTAGCTAATATCGAGCTAATATTTAGCCACCTCAGAGCTTATAGAGATAATTAGCTTGCAAGCTAAATATTTTTGCTTCAAACTGTATACTTAGCTTGCGAATCAAATATTTAGTTGGTAAACTAAATATTGTGTTTGGCAATTTAATATTTAGCTGGAAACTCAACTTTATAAATTGGCTTATGGTGAAAATGACACTGAGTTTGAAAAATATACCCTTGTTTTTTTCTCCTGTGGCTGACCAAATAACCCAAATTATTGCTGTTGATTTTTGAATGTGTAACTTCTAAATAAATCCGTCACCATCAGAGTCAGAAGGCACAAAGAGAAACTGGTCGGAGGCAAAAACGTGTGGATGGCGCCATCTAGAGGTCAAAGTGTCCTGAAATCCCACTGAATGTAGCGAAGGAAGGAGGAACCAAATCCTTAAGAAAAATTATAGTTTTCAAATGAAGAAATTAGCAGAGAAGTGTGTAGTGAGGTTAGACTTACATTAAGACAATGTGAATGTAATTTAAAAGATTAAGAAATTACAGATACGGGGAAAAGTTTGCATTAATCCGGTAAAGTTGTTTCCAGTGGAGCAAACTTTCAAAGTTACGGACAAGAAGGGAGAAAAATCAACAGTGATTTTATTCAGGATTCCCACAAATTCTCAATTTAAAATACCACAATTTTTCCAGACTCAAACTCAATTTTTTTCTGAGCAGGATTATTGTACAATAAATGTAGATTACATTGAAGTTAAATGTAAAGTTTGTTTTTATTTGTAATAGCAGAAAATTTGATATTTTATTGCTTTGATTGATATTAAAACAGAGCCTTTACATAGTTTTACATTTTGTGGTGAAAAATTACAATAAAAAGTTCAGATTCAGATGTTTGTGTGTAAACTAGAGGTTTATCATGTTGTTTATGTAAATCCCCAGCAGGGGGCAGTACGCGCTTTCGGGTGTATTCAGAGGAGCTGTGTGTTTTTTATGTGTTAGAATAATGAAATGATCAGATGGTGGCCGACAGAGGGCGCTGCTGCTGCTGCTGCACAAACATAAAGCCAGGTTACCTTTGTGATAAATAATTTCTTATCTTTCCAGGGATTCCTCTCTGGTTCTGTTTGGAGTGCTGACTGCTAAGACCTCAGCTTCACACAGTAAGAAACATCAGCACATTTCCACTGATGGGCCGCTAAACGGGCCGCTTTAAAAGAATAAACCCGCTCAGGGTTCAGCCCATGCTGCTGTGTGGCTCTGTAGAAATGTCTGTTAACATCAGATGAATGATGTGCTTTGAAATATTCAGCAATGCCCTCGGAGCATCGTTAACGCACGGTTTTTCCTGTCTTTCTCTAACAGATCCTTAAGCCCAGCTGCCAGAGGTAATTTGGCCTAAAAACACCTCGACGTCTGCAGCAAAGTGAGTCCTACATATAAAGTGCATTTTCATAAACTTCTGTACTCTTTCCCAACCTAAATCCAGTTAAAAGGATCTGTTCAAATGTCAAAAATCCTAATATAAATGCAATTTGTTGGAAATCTAACAAACCCACAACCATTTTCCTGATCTCTGAGTTAAAATATGTTCACTGAAAGGAGGTTGAGCTGGTCGAACGGAGACTGCAGCGATGGCAGGGCGTTCTGCTGCTACGGAAAAACCAACGTTCATCCTGCGCCTTCCACACACCTGGGGTATCAACATGGTTGGAGATAGCGCTTTAGCATTAGCTTCTGCTAAATAGCGTGTTGATGTAGGCTTTAGCATGCTTTAATGTTAGGGAACTAATGTTTGTAATTTTTGCTTTTAGTCAGCAGAGCTTCAGAAACAAATATTAATAATAAATTCAAAGAAAACAAAAGCTACACAATAATGTGAGAGACTGAAAGAGTCAAACAGAAACCCAGAGCTGAGAGCTGCTGGATCATGGGGCGTACTTAGATTTTTATGATTGGGTCACAAACTGCACACTGAATAATAAATATAGTTTGCAAACTGTGACTTTTTTAGGCTCCTTCAGCTTTTCTAAGACATTAAAAGCTTTATTGGAAGGTTAAGATTGGTGGAGTGTCTGTAGAAACAATAAATATTCAAAATGGAGCCTCCAGACGTTAGGATAACATGTGCTGCTGACAGGGATCTGTAATTTCTCATGGATAACAACATGTTCTGCCTGGTGGCGAAAGAGAAATCAGAAATCTCACTTTGAGCTCCTCCTGGCTGCGTTGGGGAAATTACCGGCCTCGGGAAGTCGGTCATCTTTACATGCTTTAAAATGCAGCCTTGGTGCTCCAAATTACACAGAACTGGTCCTCTGACATGAAGCAAAGGTACAATTTATTCAGGAGGAACTCAGTTTTTACCCTCCTTTATTTATCCTAAAGATAAATAATGAAAAGGTTCTTTGGCAGATCGATGGTGAGAGCAGGAAGGTTTTGCTGAGAAAGTCGGATTCTCCAAGCAGAGGATTTTGTGTTTGGACATGAAGAATGAAAGTCGTTTCCCTGAGAAGCAAAGAAGGTGAATTTAAGGAAACGTGGAGCAGGAAGTTCAGCAGAGCCAAACTCCAGATGGAAACCAGGAAACTTTAAAACCGAATCCAGTTCGAATCCAGTCTGGACTCTGATGGTTCTGCTGGAGCCGCTGGAATGATTAGTGGAGAACCTGAGAGACATCCGACCAGCCATCCAATCAGTTATCCAACCAACCAACCAACCAACAATCCATCCATCCATACATCCATCCATCCGTCCATCCATCACATTCTAACTCCGTCATCTTTATCCAGACTTGTTGGCCAGAGATCCAGCTCACCTCACCCCATCTGAGTTCTGGAGGTCACAGGTCACATGACCTGGAAGAAAAAACCCAGGAGGCTTTTGGGATCGCTCTCCGGTGAGACGCACCTTCTAGTTTCTGTTTCTGCTATCTCATGAGTAACTGATGGCACTGACTGTGTTTCCTGCTGCTGTGCGTTAGCATGGGCTGGCTATCAACCTGAAGGGAGGTCAAAAGGCTGATGAACTGATCTGAGTGGGAGCGCATTCATCTGGTGTCCTGTATGTCCTGGGAACCCCGCGCTCAGCACTAATCAGGTGGGTAGCCAAGCTCATTCAGCCTGTCAGAGTAAACCGATGCTCACTGCCTTCTGTTCTGGAGGCGTTTCAACACACAGGTGTCCTTGGACTGAAGTCGGCTGCTGATAACAGAGACGTGCACCACTAACGTTCGACTCTTTATGACAAATCATTCTGGGTTTTGATGGATGCGATAAGGTCGAGAAAACATTAGCTTAATTGTTTCTAAGTTGATGGAAAAGTAGCAGAGTTTTGGTTCCAATCTAAACTTTGTCCAGAAGGAGTAACATGACGTAAAACTTCCGCTGAAGCAAAAAGAAGTTCAGATACTTTAACTTAACAGCGTTCAAGATGAACTCAGTCATTTTTATTACCCTTTATTTTTCTAAAATCATTGGGAGCCCAGCCCACCATCCATTAGCCCAATCTGTTGGTTTCAACCAGTGAAGCCTGCATTCCGTCTGTGATTGAAGGACTTCTCTTTTGTCTTTGGTAAAAGACCATTAGCCATTTCTTTTGTTAGCGCTGGACTCACTCCTGTGCTTTGGTTGCATTTACCCAGAATGCAACCAAGATTTTGGAGCTCAGTTTGATTTAATAATTGCCTGACATTGTTGAAGGATTACTAGTTCTACTGGTAGATTATTCAATTTATGGCATGGGAAAATATCATGTTGTAGGTTGAGGATTCTGCCAGCGGAGCTAGAATTTGGTTGCTAGGAGACGGGCTGGGCTTGGCAGGTGTTGCTAGGTAACGGCACAGTGCCAGTTGATTGTGAAGATGCACTCAATCGATTTTATTACCTTTGATTTTTCCAAAAATCATTGGGACCTTAGCCCAATGATTGGTTGTTTTCACCAGAGCAGAGAGAAAGAGAACCGCAGAAAGAGAACCCTGCGCTTTAGTCCACTTCCTGCTTTCGGTCCGTTACTGAGGTTTTGTAGGTGATCCAGAGTTCAGTTACACATTCACACCTCCTCAAACGAGCCAGAGTTACTAGACTAACAAACTAGTTTGACTAAAGCAGACTAAACTGGGCTAGGCTACAGCACAGGGCATTGTGGGTAAATACAACCAAACCCAACGGTCGTGTACAAAGCTAGCTGGAGAAATGTGGTATTTTACCAAAGACTAAAGAGAAATCCTCTAACTGCTAAAATCTGACGCTACTCCATTTTTGTTTCCATTATATAAAGGAGGAAGTTGCGCTCAGTGTTTTTGTGTGGTTTCCTTCAGTGGTTCTTGGTGCAGCGCCCCCACAGGCCAGGAGGGGAACAGGTTTGTCACAGGGTTTGGTTGGTTTGACTCAGAGCAGAGAGAAAGAAAAACACAGCAGCTGGAGACGGAGCAGATGATGAAGTTTTGGCCCAAATCAAATCAAATCTACCAGACGATCAGGCGTGAAAACAATCTAATGCACAAAAATGGAAAGAGAAACTGCAGCATTTCTGATTCAGACAGTGATGACATCATTTTAATCAAACAGCCATTATCTACAGGCTGCCTGGCATTAGTTCATACAGCATATCGTCTCCATTAATACCTGTATTACCTGTAATCCAAAAATGATTCAATGCTGGACAAAATATTTTCTCTGCACGCTGATGTAGAACCTGCACAAACATTTGGAGATTTTTATTCTGTGGCATAACTGTTATAAGCTAATAAAAGCCACAAAGTGAAAAATTATCCTGAGGAAGAATTTGATTTTACCAGATTGAGTCCTTAGAGAAGTTCAGCTGAAACTGGAGCATTTTAAAGTCTGAATGAGTGCAACAGCTTCTTTATCCAACAAGAGTAAATCAATGACGGATCAGTGATGCTATCAGGAGTAGAAGCAGATTAATATACAGAGAGAAAGATCCTCAACCTTCACTTTCTGCCCCAAATCATTTTACTTTGCGAAAGCCAGGATGAATTTATTTTACTCTTCCAAATTTCATTGTAATGCCCTTTAAGAGAAACATTTAATAACTGTTGACCAGAACTGATGCATTTCTCCACAGTAGTTACTCAAAACAAAATCAATTAATGAACATAATTTAAATCAGAAAATCAACTGAAAACAGTGATGTGAGCTACATGGGCAGTCGCCCAGAGCAGCAGCAGGAGAGGGGGCGCATGATAACCACAGTTAAAAATAAAACATTTAAATGTAATTTAAAGGTTTGTGTTGCTTCTCAGTGTAGACTGAGAGGGAGACAGCAGTAAGGTCTCCTGTGTTTTCATGCTCTTTGTCAGTGGTGGGAGCTTTTCTGGTAATTCGCTAATGTGCTAACAGCTGAGCTAATTTTTCATTTAGCGCTTTTGTGAATTTTCAAAACACTTTGCTTCCCCTAAATAAATGTTTCCATATAAATCTTAAATTACTAATTTCCTTGGCTGTTTTGTACAATTTCAGTAGAAAAAAGTTTAACGCGTGTTGAAGCTTCGGTTATCGACTGTCAACAATTAGACGTTTATATTTATGCTCTTATTTTGAAGAGGTCGAAAACCAACAAAAAACACAAAACACACAGTAGAGAGCAAGATATAAACATAAATATGACATATAAGAGCTTTATAGAACATGTAAGTTATTATATCAAAATTAAAGTGGTGCTTCAGGGTCGTAGTCGTCCAAGAGCAGATACAGTTTAAACTGAAGTTAGCGCTTTAGCATCAGCTAAGTACAGGGCTGGTATGGTGCTTTAGCGTTAGCAGAGCTAATATTTATTCAGTTAGTGGTGCCATAGCCATTCGTCTATCCATTGTCTATACTAACGTGTTATTAATGGATGAATGGCTGCTAAGAGCCTGAAATGCTTGTGTTTATTCAGCAGAGCATGTCTCTTAGTGTGGGGTTTGCATGTGCTGGTTCTCTCTAGAGACTTCCTCTCAGTCTAAAACATGACTGTTAGCTTATCCGCTTGCTCTAAAATGTCCATAGTTGTGTGTGTGTGCGTGTGTGTGTGTGTGTGTGTGAAAAGCAGGTTGTTCTGTTTTTCACGGTGTTACATATTTTAATCATAACAATTACAATAAAAGAAGAACTTCCACAAAACAGGGTTTCCAAAACTCTGACCTTTTTAAAAACAAGCTCACTTTCTACAAATCCAAGTTTGAAACTGCATAATGGATCTTTCAAAGTTAAGTAAATATAATCCAGTTTAGAGTACAAACAGGATTTATGCGGTATAGCTGGAACTGGGGCGCTTCTTCTCAGAAGCAACTTTTCCAATTTTGATCTGCCAAACAGGATTGTGTGACAGATTAAAGTAAACTCGGTGGAACCCGAATGTGTAGCCGTGACTAACGCTGCCCACTTTCTTTAAAGCAAGTCGGAGGAAGGAAATAAAAACATGCACACATTTTCTTTCAGGTGTCTGCTGCATGGATTTATTAGCCTGTCCGTCTTCCTGTTTGTACTCAAATCCTTTGAGCAAGTTTGCGTGCCTGCACATGTATATATATGTTTTGACAATTTAATACTCGCAGCGGCGCTTCATCCCTCAGAAATATTTAAATCTGAGCCGACTGTCTCTGCAGAGCGCTGCGTTGGACTGATAGGACTAAGTCAGGAGATACTGGCTTCCTGTCAGAACCCTGGAAGGGAGGAAGCTGCTGCTCCCTCCGACCACAGACTCAGATTACTCAGAACCAGAAACGCTTTCACTCACACAAATGAGGCAATTTTCTCTTCCAGGCTGCCTCTGGAAACCCTGCAGGCCGCTTTAGTAATCTGTGTAATAATGAACAATAATGCTGAAATAAAAGCGAACGCTTTTCATGCTTTGTTTGTTGGGAACATGGGGAGTTTAACCGGATCGTTTAGGTCCATTTATTGTTCATTAATCTCACGTTTTAGTCGTTTCAAAACAAGTTTATCTATTAATTGAATCTGGTTTTGATTCCTAATCAGTGTGAACACAAACACTGATGTCCTTCATTTACTTTAATGGTGTTATTCTTTAGGTTTTCAGATGCCTGAGGATCAAATGAGGAGGTTTGTGTTTATCGGGTCATTTAGAAAGTTTTCTATTATAGACAAACAGTTCATTCACTGACCTGAAAATTAAACACAAAGACGTGGTTATTGAAAGTTTAAATTTAGCTTTTTTCTTCCTTAGTGGCAGTTCTTGCATATTTTTGGCCCTACATCATTCAAAACATATTATTTCCTTTTTTTTTATCATATAAAAACACCAAGAATGTATAAAATATTAACAGTGAGGGCGTCAGGATTGAACCTTAGGAGATTTTTGTTCAGCTTGATGTTAAAATTTAAAAAAAATTTTCTTATTGGCACAAAAAAAAGATTCCCAGGCCTACAATTCTGTTTAAATTATATCAACTATGTGCAGAACAATCCAGTTGGAGAATTACTGGCCTCCCCCCTGGCCATGCCTCCCTGGGCTAGAGCCACACCAACACTACTCAGACTGATTTATTTAGCTATTTATTGGAAGGATTTAATTTTACTGTGTCTTTATTTACCGTAGAACCAAAAACATCTTGACAAGCTTTTGAAATCTGGACTCGGATCTTCAGCAGAGCAGGACAGATTCTCACAGAAAAGCGCTCGGCATTTTTCAGCAGCCATGTTTCCTCCCATCCCAACTCGTCGCCCGGCCAGTTCTGCTGGAATGAAATGAAATATCTCGGCGCTAAAGCTGCTTATCAGATAAGAAGAGGCCACTTCACTTCTATTATTGGATTGTGCAGCCAAATCTTCGTTTAATCAGATTGGAGGATTTAGCTCCTTGTGGCCTGAGAGACATTTATGTCTCGTTTGGCAAAAGTCCATCAAGCTTTACTGTTTCTCTGGCCAGAAGTTTACATACATTCCTCGTGTTTATGGTCATCAGATTCATTCAGAGCTTTAAATTCTTTTACCGCCGTGGGATTTTTTAAAAACTAAAATTTGGTGCACGTTTGGATTTATAGCAGATTTTTGTCTTTGCTGCCATTTGTTAAATTACACAGTAAAAAAAATTGTTTTGGTTCATTTAGCCTGCCGTGGAAAACAATGGGTGTTTGTTTTTCAAAGTCATATTTTCACTGTTATTCATGCATTATTCCAAACAAAATATTTAGTTCACAAACTACATAAACTAAAGTACTAAAGCTAAACAAACAGTTTACAAACTAAATATTTAGCTAGCAAATTAAATATTTATTTTCCAAACGAAACATTTAATTTCCAAACAAAATATTTAGCTTGGACTTAAATATTTAGCTAGCAAGCTATTTACTAGCTGTTTAGCTAGCCACGTATTTAGTTAGCAAGTGATTTATAAATTAACAGAAGTAAACAGAAGCTTACTAGCTAAATATTTAGTTAGCAGGCTAGCTTGCTAACTAAATAGTTTACACCCCAACGTTACATTCTTCATGCTTTTCTACCAAATTTCTTGTGAGAATTGGTGGATTTTAAATAAACGTTTTGGTGATCAGGATCAGACTCCCTAAATCTCAACAGCATTGAGGTTGAACTTTGACCCTTGAAGAAGTCTTGGAGACGTATTTTAAGGTTTTGAACCCAGTTTTTACTTTAAACCAGCAGCATATTTCGTCATAACTGCCTTGTATGTTTACAGCCAACAAGCTGTTACTCCAACTGTAACATCAGAGGTGTTTTCGTGCCAACTTGGTTGCTAGGCGACCGTTTGAATGAGTAACGGCGTGTTTGTGGACGTTTGATGGGCTTCCTCACCTCGGCGCGTTAATTCCCCGGCATATAAAGCGAAGAGCGTGAGGAGGACGGGTGTCAGGTAATTTCACAGCTCATATTATAGATTGTGCTTTACGTCAAAACTGAATAAATAAATAATTTATAACGCTAAAAAAAAAAAAAACACTGGCTCACAGCTGAACAACATTGGGACCTGTTTTTATTAAACACGTTAAATCTCTTCTTTCACTCCTGCATTAATGTTCACATTTAACTGTTTCCTAATTGGCTTTAATGAACATCAGGGTCCTTTGCACAAAAAATTAAACTTTTATGAAGCAAAAACACCATGAAGATATTTTGTAAGCTAGAAGGTGTAAATTTGTTTTTCCCAACTGAAATCAGTTTGTTTAATTAGGAACTAATGGATGAAATAATCATGAATTAACTATCCAATCAGCTGTTCAGGTGAACGGCAGACAACATTTAAAACAGAAAAGTTGACGTGCAACCCGATTAGCTCAGGCTGGCAGCAAACTTATAAAACGAGAGAAAGAAAGTTCAGGAACAGCTGCTGAAGGATCAGAAAGGTGAATTTAAGTAAATATTTTGATTTTGTTTGGTTTCTTTTGGCGTAAAAAGTCCTAATTAGAAAATATTTAGGCAAACTTTCACACAAGATAATTAGAAGCTGCAATATTTCTGCTTAAACTGTGGAATCAGTCATGTTATCGTCTAACTGAGCTCCTATAATTATAAACCTTTGTGCTCTGACTGATTTTGTTCCTGTAATAAAACTCCTTAATCTTCCTCCTCATATTAACAACCAACCACCAGGTGAGCTGGAGCTGCATCAGGGCGTTCAGACGACGTCGAGGGCATCTAAAAACAGACGGCGCTCTCTGGGGAAACTCATTTAATTTGGGCTCAACGTTGCTCCACTGTGTTCATCTACATTGTTCATCTTTATGGGATTATCCATCATTCATAAGCCCACCCATTTGATTTCTGCAATACATCTCGGAAAATGCAGTCATGAAGAAAAATGTTTTATTGGAAATGAAATTAGATTCTGTGCCACGTCGTTTATTATCTGGTGAAAACGTAGAGCAGGTTCAATGAATTGTCCTACTTAGCATCAAGGCTGAAACCAGGTTGGCTGAGATTCTCCGAGGCCTCAGAGGGTTTGTTGGTTTGGGTTCTTATGAATCCACATGTGAACCACTGGAAGCGTTTTTACGATAATTTATGTCCATGTTGTCTGGCTGAGAAAGACGTTTCTATTTGAAGAATGTCAAGTTCTGATGTGAAATGGATTTTAATAAAATTCTGTCATCAAACCAGAGAAATAACCACTGCTAGCTAAAAAGTTAGCTGCGCTAACCTTAAAGCACTAGTCGTAAACATTAGCTCTGCTAATGCTACAGAATGACACCAACACTGGAGTTAGCAGAAGCTAATGCTAAACTGCTACAAAAACAAACTATCTAGCTTAAGCTACTGCTAGACTGCATGACCAATGGGACAACTAGCCAAAGCTAATGCTAAAGTGCTACAAAAACAAACAATCTAGCAGAAGCTAATGCTAAACTGCATGACCAATGGGTCAACTAGCCAAAGCTAATGCTAAAATGCTACAAAAACAAACTATCTAGCTTAAGCTAATGCTAAACTGCATGACCAATGGGACAACTGGCCAAAGCTAATGCTAAAGTGCTACAAAAACAAACTGTCTAGCAGAAGCTAATGCTAAACCACATCTCCAATGCTGCATCTAGCAGAAGCTAATGCTAAAGTGCTAACTTCAACTCAAATCATTTCTGCCCTTGAAAGACTACAACCCTCCAGTTTAATTGTGTTTTAATTTGTTCCTTTGTTTCTTGTTGGAAATGAAATTATTGGAGGGAAAAAAGAAAATGTACGGAGAGGAAATGGAACTACTGCGTTATCACCCCCTTCAAAATAAGAGCATGAGTTATAAATGTCTACTTGAAACATTCTTTAGTCAATTTTATTTGAACGTTTACAAAACAGTAAATTTATCCAGAAAAATGTTTTTAAAGTTAGCTAAAGCACTGAACAAACATTAGCTCCACTTTTAGCAGAAGTTCGTCCACTAATGCTAATTAATGAGGACCATGAAAGCAGGTCTGGACCAGAGTTCTGGGAAAGTCAAAGGTGTTGAAGTCGTCATCACGTTTAAATTTCAAGTGTTTAAGACGGAGCAGCAGGTGCAATTAATTAGACATTATTGTTAATCTAATTTCCGCCTGGAGCAATGTCATTTACTTCCCTTCCTGAACCCAGTTCCCCAGTATGAACCGGTTGGTTTCACGCTGCCTGCACCAGTTGAAAGCTTCATTCAGACAGAAAGGGATGTTAGGTTTGAACAGAACAGATGAGGGATAAATGCACAGAGAAATATTTTTACTTGCTGGACACAATGAAGCAGGACAGGTTCGTTTATTCATAATGGATTATTAATGACCTGCAAATTGGTATTTTTGTGTTTGTGTGAGTGAAGCTGCTTCCACCTGATCCTGCTTTGGACACAAACTCTGCGCATACAGACAGCAGCAGAAAGCGAACAGAGCGTCATCTATATTACATGCAGAGCCTCAAAGGGAAGGGCTGCAGCGGAGAACGTATCTGTGACCTGCAGACGCTGAGCAGCACAAACATCATCAGACAGAGAGGCACAGAACGGAAACAAGTGTTAGAGCAGCGCTGCAGCATCGGCTCCGTGTGCCGGCGTCAGTACTGACCCGGCCACAAACTGCAAATGTGTTATCAGTAAATCAACACCTCATGCAGAGGTGGCATAAATATACAAGCATTCAGTTTCGTAGTTCTTTAGTGTTTGTGCTGGTAGCTACTGGGAAGCATCAAATCCTGAACATTTTTAATTTGGTAACAACTTATTCGATTCAGCTGATTTGGATCCCGATTCTGTTGGTTCGTATTGATTTTATTCAGTGTAGCAACGACATGAAACGAGTGTGAGGCTGATTAAACCAGAAAAAAAGCTAAAATAAAGTCTTAAACCTGATCAACACAGTCGATTCATTCAAAGATGAATTACTGACTTTTCCATGGAGGTAAAACCTGAACTAACAGGAAGATAAAGACATTTATTCCCCTTTTAAATATAAACAATGTGTTTTTAAACCCGCAGAGTCGTTCGCACCTCTGCTAATGTGCTAACAGTCGACCTAGCTTTTCCTTTAGCGCCTCGCGTTTTTGCTAACTTTAACAACACTTAGCATAAATCGTACAGGAAGGCGTCAACGACAAATTTGACCCTGTTGGGGGCGATATGCTATTTTATTACACATGTTGTGTCATTAACACATAATGGGCGTCATCATGGTTGAGTTTAGCGAGTTAGCTGTAGCAGAACTAATGTTTATGATTAGCGCTTCAGGGTTAGCGTAGCTAACTTTTCAGCTAGCGGTGGTGGGCACCACCAGCTAGCGTAACCTTTCACCACAGCCTGAAAGGTTAGGAAGAATTAGCTGCTTAAAGGAAGAAGTTTGAGGACTTAATGAATTTTAGGAGCCATTTCTCATTTTTCATAATTTCAGTTAAATTAGAATCAGAAACGGAAGAAAAAGTTTTAATATTCTGGGTTCTTTTTTCTCCAGGTTTGGTTTCCGGGTCCTTCGGTTTTAACCCAGCAACTGAAACATAAACTAATGGAAGTCCAGCAGAGCTTCACTCAGAAAACGTAAAATTACTGTACTGTGGGATAGAATACATTAAATTAAATACATATCTGCATTAAAAGGAATCTAATTGTTGAGAGGTCTTCGTCTCTGTGGAATCTTCCATCCTTCATGGATTTTGACAGAATAATAAATTCTGCACCTTGAGATGATAATGACACTCCTCTTTAGCTGCACTGGAAGGGTTCAAAATTCAAACTGGTTGATTTTGCGTGAATGAAAAGTGAAGTAAGTCAACATCAGAGCTTCCCACGCTGACGTGTCGCCCAGATTCCCCCTGAGGTTCGTCACAATCTGCTGTCACTTTCTGCTCTCAACGCTAAAAACATGACAATCAGCCCGTCGGCTCCAACGTTCAGCCACATCCTGGTTTCTCTACGAGTCGCGTGTCAGACGTCGTGACGTCACGAGTCGTGACTCATCGCCTGCATGACCTCACGCCTTGACCGGTGGCTCGCCAGCGCGTCAAACTGGGACATAGTCTAGGAGTCCAGGAAATATCTTAGGATTAAAGGCAACGTTTGTAAAGTCGGCGCTGCGTGGAAGGTAAATGTTTTCTAAGTTTTTGTAAATGACCTCACAGGATTGTTTTCACGTCCTTATTGTCTTGGTAAGTTCATGTTTACGGTATTGGCTCCGGTCGCCGCCGCTGCAGGACTTCATGCATACCGTTATTTCGGGAACTGGAGCAGAATGATTTCCTTCCTACAGACGGGTTAGATGTTGACGTTTCACCCAGAAAACATACATGTTCATTAAAACTGTGAACTAAAATAACATATTTCTAGAATTATTTGATATTTAGTTAGTATTGAATTTGATGAGAAATTTTGGGTTTGTGATTTGTTGACAGACGTTTCTTTGACACGTTGCGCATCTTAAAGACAGATTTTATTTCCAATGTTTCAGAAATTTGGAAATAGTTTTATTTATCATTGTGGCATCGTGAGGCAGGAGATGATGCGAACAGAATCTCCACCGTGTTTAAGAAGTTTTTATTCTGATTTCTGGTCCAATGGAGGAAAAGCAGAAAACCCTCCAAGCTAACGCTGCGTGGCAGGAGAACAATGAAAGCAGGATTGTTGGTTTCAGCTGGGATGTTAACCGGGTCAACTGATCGGACCTGACAGGTTCCAGCCTGGTTGTAGGTCGCGTGGAAACGGGGGCGGAAGAAAAGAAATCCTGCTTCAGACCCAAGACTGCTCCAGAAAAACCCTCATCATCATCACACGCAGCTGGAGATTCATTTCTTAAGCTGGTCGCCGCTTCGTCGACACCACGGCGTTTCCTTTGTAGGAAAGGAAAACAAAATGAGAGTAAATTTCCTCCAAGAACCTCAGAAATATTTAGATTAACTTCACAAATATCCAAGAAAAACCTAAGAAATTATCTGACGTTAAAAACAGCTCAATTTTGGGATTAATTTCACATATTTTCCAGGAAAATTTTGGAAATTAATCAAGTTGTAATTTTGCGACAAAAAAAAAATTACAAATTTCCACAAATGAAAACATTTTCAATATTCAACCTGAGATATTTCCTCCCAAAAATATCTTTGACATAAGTTTCCAAGAAAAAACCCCCAAATTAGCTGAGATTTAAAGTCAAATGTTTCTAACAAAAATGCCAGAAGGTCTCAAAGTCACAAATTTAATCTAAAAATTTTAGTTTTTAGTCAAAAATGTACTTAATCTACAACGACCCCAACAGGTCGTTTGTAAAACTTTAGATGTTTAATAAGTTACTTTATTTGAAACCAGAATGTTAATGTTTTAACGTCTCAGGAGCCAAAACGACAGCGTTTTTCTAAATTTGTTAAAAAAAAAAAAACAATCTGAAACTCTGAATTTTAACAGTAGTTTTACCGGTTCTGCACCAGCAGGGGGCAGTACAGTCAGTGGATTAGGATCAGGGTTGTAGCACGGCTAAAGCAGAGCTAAGCTAAATGTTCTACTGCCGTTATCCGTTATCTACTTTAAAAATGACGTCAAAGTAATTTAATTTGAAATAGTGTAACAGAAAATACTGACTTTTGTGCTTAAAGGCTTAGATATTCAGCAAAGTGGTTAAAAAAGTTCTTTCTACAGTTAAGCAGCTTCTTAATGACCATTTGCTAATTTTGCATAAACATTTTTGTTGCTAATTGCAATTACATCTTTTATTTTACAGATTATTTATATCAAAATGTTCCTCGCTTACCTGCTGCATTTTCCAGTTCCAAAACAGGAGAGAAAAATAAGTCTATTAGGGTAAAAACTGTTAAATTTGTGTTTGTGATTATAAATATTTGTTGTTGGGGGTGTGAATGGTGTCTCTGCACAAAAATGTTTTTTCCTGCACAATTTATTTTAACTGAACGTCTATTTGAGGAGAACTTTGTGTCTCAGCAATCGCTTCCAACTCAGACCAATTTGAACAGGAACTTTTCCTAACTTCCTCCCAATCCGCAGAAACTCTTGGATCTGTTTCAAAAGCACCAACATTCGTGAAACAAGCTGTGAAACGACCGATCCTCTTGTTAACACTTCTGGTTGAGGCTCCACGCTTTTCAGAAAAGCACCAAGATCAAACCCGACTCGGTTATTTAAAGTCGTTTTTACCTTCCCCGCCACCGTTGTTCGTGTGTTTCTAATTACCATCAAACTCTTTAAGAAAATCACACGAGCCGACATGAAATTAAACTCGTTTTGTCCACATCGGTTTTGGCTTCGCTGCTGATTTGCTGCTTTACAGAAACGCAAAATTAGATTCACAAAAATTATTTTTATTTCCTTCCAAAGTCTTCCTTACGCAGGGATTACTGTTCCTTTAAACGCATCGATTCTTCTCCGATTGGTGGAGGTGTTTCAAAGTCACAACTGAAGAAAACGTTTTTCAAAATAAACCGTATATAGAAATGTTGTTGAGCCATGGAGTCTGGGTCGTCCTTGGATAAAAGCCTGATGCACATAAAGGATCTGAAACGCTGGAATAAAGCAGTTTCAGGTTCACACATGTTTATTTCATGAACTGACATTATGCTTCTCTTTCAAGGAGTCGCGTGACTGAGATGAATTTCCTTCCAGGGCGTCTCTAACTTTTCTAGAGTTGAGTGCTGGAGGTCACCACCCACCCACCCACCCAGCCACTTCCTGCAAATCTGAATAGTGCGTCCTTGTCTCAGAGCCGCCCGCATAATGGCTTCTGTCACCGTTATTCCCCAGAAAACGTGTGCAGGTTGAGGCCTGACTGACACATCTGCCCCTGATGCCCAGCTGCAACATTTACTGACAGGAAATCCGGTTTTTAAAGTGTTAAAGTGAGTTTATTCTGAGGTCGTCCCATTAAAACACACAGAAAACTTTTACTCATTCAGATCCAATCTTGTTCTTTATCTCTGGAAAATAAATTTATTAAACTGCAGGTGAAGCAGGACAATAAAAATAAAACCTGAGGAGGAATCAGAGGTTTTCCTCCTTTTTATTTAACTTCAGAGTTTCACGTTTGCACTTTGATTCAGAGAAACGACCGTGATGTTGACGACGCTTCCCGTCGGTCCGAGCTGATCTTCCTAAACACGACGCGTCGTTTCCTAAACCTGTACAGAAAATGAGCCTCAGCCGGCCGGGTTCTGCAGGTGGAAACGGGTCCTGGAGCGTTCCTGGAACAAGCTGGAGGGATTTAAAGTCTCTGCCTCCGTTTCTCCTGGAAAAGCTTCAAGATCTCCCAGGATGATCTGGAGAGTCTCGCAGGCTGCAGGGATGTCTGGGTTTCACCGTCGGACCGCTGACGTCACAGAAGTGGACAGAAATGGCTGCAAATGTGGAGAAATGAGTCCATTTTGGACAGAGACGCATGCATGAATCCGTTATTATCACTCTTGGACATCTTCTACCAGGAAAATGAAACTTTTTGACAATCCGGTCTGGAGCGACTCGAGTCCCTGTTATTATCCACAGAGCTGCTGCATAAATCGTTACTCCAAACATTGTCTCCTCGTCTCGCTTTCCTGGAAGAACATCGCCGTGTTTTTGTTTCAGAGCGCCACATTAAAGCCGCATCGAGCCGAAAATTATAACCTGCAGCTCAATGCTGCAATAAAAACAGCAGAGAAAACCCGGCAGCAGGAGGAGCGGGGGGGCGATTATACGAAGGGAACTAAACTCAGACACAAGCAGATCCCTGGGAGACCAACGCATGGAGGAACTCCTCCTTAAAACACTTAACTTACAAATATCAATCTGATTAGTCATTAAATCCTATATCGTGTCAATAATGACAACAGAAATCGTTTAGCTTGTGCTCAAGTCAAAAAATCGCATTTCATTTATTTGATTAGAACAGTTCACTTTAATCAATCGCCACAATTCATGGCAGCGTAAAGATGCAGGAATTATCACAGTTAAATTTCATCCTTCATCCGAAGTCGGCGGTGTCCAAAGTGCGGCCCGTGGGCCATTTGTGGCCCGTTTTACTGAGTTTCTGTGGCCGCCTTTTTATTTTTAAATCGCGGTGAAATTATTACTAGTATTATTTTATCATGGTGGAAAAATGTAGGTGCAACACAAAGTGTTTGTCTTTTTTATGACCAAACTAATAAGAAGCAGAACCACGTTTATCCAGACTTCACTGAACCAACATCAGCTTTAATTTTGTGAATTTGGCTAAAAGCAGCAAACATTTTTAAAGAAAGTGACTCTAAATTATGTTTTTGTAGCAGAATACATTTTTTTATATTGAGCCCAAAAGAATTTGAAAACAAGATGTATTTCTTTTAATATAGAAAACCTGAAAAATCATTTTTCTGTTTAGGATCTACAATTAATAACCTTCCTCTTCTACAAAAAAACAAACAAAAAATAAATTAACTACTATATTTGCTTGATTTTAGTTTTCTTTTTTGACCCGCAACTTCTTCTGAATTGACAATTTTGTCCAACGTGACAAAAAGCACAAAAAACACATTTAAACAAGAAATAAACATAGAAACAGGAAGCAGTGGAAGACATAATGTTTCTCAGTTTTCCTGGTCCAAACGTTTCCGGCTCTCACAGCGTTGACGTGTTTCGACAGGCGGCTGGCTGGCAGGAATATCACTGCAGTCCATCTTCCTCTGAGGACGACCGAGGGCAGAAACGTCCCCCGCCCAGCATGGAGAACACCAAGGCCCAGTCAGAGGGCGGGCTGAATGTCACCCTGACCATCCGCCTCCTCATGCACGGAAAAGTAAGAGAAACCTGGACGCTTCAGATCTCAGACTTTCACTTAAAATCGAGAGCAACACCTTCACAAATTAAGCTTTTTTGAGTGAGTATCTGGACTTTAGCAGACGTCCCACCACTCATATTTACAGATTTAAGTTCTGTAGAAACAGGTTGGTGCCACAGCTCTGCTAATCATGGAGATACTTTTTCTGTTTGCTAATTTTGAAAACATGTAGCGCACTTATAAACTAATAAAATCTAAAGCGATAATTAATTTTTAATAGCATAAAGTTCGACATCTTTGTTGAAGTTCTGTTAGATTTCTGAAAGTAGTTAGATGTTAGTTTTCATGCTCTTATTTTGAAGTGAGTGAATTACAGAGCAGTTCCGTTTCCTTCCAAGTTCTCTCTCTTTTTCTCAATAACTTTATTTAAAACAAGAAACATACAGGAACAGAATAAAATACGGACAGTAGAGAACAAAAGTAGGGGGAATAATATTTATGGTTAGTGAATTAGGGTTAGCACAGCTAACGCTTTAGTTAGCAGACCCCCAGTGATAAATACCTATTAAACAAACTCTATAAAGATGTTTTTGGGTTTTTTTTTGCAGGAAGTGGGGAGTATAATCGGTAAGGTGCGTACTCTTGTTTATGTATTAAAAAAATTACATTTCTTAAACATTAATTGATACTCTAATGCTTTGTATTTGGTTTATTTTTAACAGAAAGGAGAAACTGTGAAGAAAATGCGTGAAGAGGTGAGATCCTGCAGTAAGAGCATTTATTAAATCAAACATTAGAAATCAAAGATGCACGAAAACGAAGTCAAATCAAACTTGTTGGCTTGTGGCAGAACTAGAACAGATATTTACACACATAAAACTAAAACAGGGTTATATGCTTCACCTTTTCTGCTTTGATAGTTTATAATTACTGAAAATGTGACTGACTACCTGAGAAGCTTTGAATACGGTGGCCATCAGTGGCCAATATTCAAGCTAAATATAAAAAAATGTCCCATGTGCCGTTTCTTTCAGAGCGGAGCAAGAATCAACATTTCAGAGGGAAACTGTCCAGAGAGGATCGTCACCATCACTGGACCTACAGACACCATTTTCAAGGCTTTCGCTATGATTGCCTATAAATTTGAGGAGGTACAAATCTCCTGCACTGTTGGTGTAAAACGCTTTCAGATCCATCAGTCAGGAGTTTGTTAGGATATTATCAGTATATTTAAGTTGAGGGTAACTGGATTCTTCTCTTGTTTCTTGAAGACCTTCCAGTCAAAATGGTGGAATGTAGTGGCCTACTCAAAGTACAACCAGTCGTAGGAAACTCGGCCAAACTCTATGTCCTTTTCCAGTCTGTGTAGACAGACTGGGACCTTCTCCTTGTAGGCGCTTCTTGGATCCATTTGCTGTGCAAACCAGTAATTCAGAGGTTTCCTTTCGGTACTAAAACGTGTTGAAGACCATCGTGCATCTCCTCTTGAGTACTGGCAAAATGGCGACGGCTTAGCAGTTGAGTGACGACATTGTTATCCTTTTCTGGATTTGGATGTTGAAAGGAGAAGGTTGCTCTGTTTCTGCTTCTATAATGTTCTTGTGACTTATGACTGACTATAACATCTACCAGCGATTCCTGTGAGAACTTCCACACTGATTCCTCACTTACTGGTCTCGACTGTCCAGACTGGAAGTCTCTTTGTCTCCCGTGGCAGATCTTGATGTCTTTGTCTTTTTCAATGAAACTGGAAACTTGCTCAATGTCAGAGGAAGGAAGACGTGTGGAAAGCTACTGGTGCATTTGGACAACACCGTCTTAAAGTCCCTGGTTGGTGGATTGACCCAGTCAGGTTCTCTTGAAGTAACTTGTTCTGAGCCTTGAAAAGGTTCCGGTTTAGTTGATGGTCTTTAATTGTAGATCGGAATTAGATTCTCATCATCTCACCGTCCTGCACCATTCCTGGTCCTTCTTCCCAAAGAAAGACCTTAGGAATCATTCAAAAAAGGACCTTAGGAATCAGTCAAAGAAGGACCTTAGGAATCATTCAAAGAAGGACGTTAGGAATCATTCAAAGAAAGACCTTAGGAATCAGTCAAAGAAGGACCTTAGGAATCAGTCAAAGAAGGACCTTAGGAATCATTCAAAGAAGGACCTTAGGAATCAGTCAAAGAAGGACGTTAGGATATATCCTAACGTCCTTCTTTGGTCCTTTGTTTCTCAGGTGAGGTGCAGATTCTCAATCATCCCGGACTCGACGACTCTAAGTACTGAAGTAGAAGGAAACTTACCATCTTCTCCTGCTTTGTGATTGATTGGGTTTGTTACCATAGTTACCATTTTGATGAGGCCATTCCAAGCATTCAGTCTCCCAAAGATAACAGAAGTCATTATCCTTGCCTGGTTGACTGAGAATCTAGTCCATTTCAAATGATTTTTAAAATTTTGAGTTCAATATCCGACACAGAAACATTTGGTTTGGCTTGTTTTTAATTCAAACATGTAATCTCAATCCCTGGCACTTGCGATAATTTTAGAAAGTGTTTATTACAGCCCAGATATCAGCAAAAAAGTTTAATTAGTTACCTTCCTGCTTTCTTTCCCACTGATATTATCTATCACTGAGCAATGAGACTCCGGACACAAAGTTGTGCGTCGTTAATCATTTGTGTGAAGTTTTCAAACCAAACTGCGTGGCTCCAACTGCCACAGTCCCTCTTTACCAACCGCAGAAAAATTAAAAACGTTCTTCTCTCATATTCTGTACATTTTTCTGTCGATTTGCTTGTATAGATGGTTTCTGCTAATGCAATTAAACATCATGAACGTTTGAGGCCACTTTACTCCTGCAGTGAATCATGGTCTGTTTGTTTCAGGACATAATCAATTCGATGAGTAACAGTCCAGCCACCAGCAAGCCGCCCGTCACCTTGAGGCTCGTCGTGCCAGCCAGTCAGTGCGGCTCTCTCATCGGGAAGGGAGGCTCCAAAATCAAAGAGATGAGAGAGGTAAGCGACCTGAAGCTCACCTGATGAATCGCTGGAAACAAACAGGCTGGCCAACAAACTTTTGCAATTAATTTTGAAAGTTGTGGACGACATGTGGCATGTCCAGTTCATTTCAACTCCAGACAAGTCAAACAGGGATGGGCTAAAAAGCTAGCTGCGCTAAGCGCTCTGCTAATGCTAAGGCGCTACATCAACACGGTATTTAGTGGAAGCTAATGCTAAATGGCGTGAGGGAGGAAAACTGTAACCCAGCCATCAAACTTCATTCAACTGAAAGTTTACAAAACAATTAAATTATTGTTTTTTTAAATTGATCAGGCCCTGGACCAGGAGTACTTTCTATTCTGTCTTTAAAGTAACCAACCACACCTCACAGACAACAAATATCCTGTAGCTCCTGTATTTTAGTTTGCAGTGATATTATTAATAAACTGAATAGAATCAGTACAGAAAAACTCAGGGATTTTTTTTACTGTAAAGTCAAGCTACAGTTATTCCAGGCCCCTCTTCAATAAGACACTGCATAACCCAATAATAATATGATTCTGTGACCCTTCGATGTCACAGCCTTGTGCACTTATTTCTTAAAAATGTGTTTTTACAAAGAGACTCAGGAATTAGCTGGAACTGAAAAGGATTAAACACAAAAAGCTCAGCATGTTGGTTTGCTGAAGGTTTTCTACGTGATTACTGAAGGATCCAGGAGAAATGTTTTGAAAATCACAATCACCGGGGGAAAGGTTCACAGCACACATGTAAAGAAGGGAAACTTGTCCAAAACAGCTCAAGGTAAAACTCCTGTCTGAACAACTGCAGCTGGTTTTCCTTCACACCATTCAGTCGTTCAGTCAAAACCAACCCATTGTCTGCAACGCTGAAAACTAAGCTGGACTTCTAATTATTATCATTTGTGATTTCTGATAATCTTTGAATGTACAGGCAGCACGGACACACCTGGACCGTTTTAAATTAAGAATCTCTGCTTTGGGAGGGAGGCGGTCACTCTTCTTAATACAGGCCAGAAGTGCCACAAAGTCTGTAAAGTATAATTAAACCGATGTAAAAGGTGAAATGTAAAAGAGTCAAAATGGGCGTGGTCAGAGTGGGGACTGTTGGAGGGGGTCTGGACGAGGGGAAGATCTAAAAACCTTTCATGGTTTTTCTTTTTCCACAAAAGTAACTAACAACAAATCTAGCAGCTGAAGACGTTTATGTCGGCGCGAAACTCCGGCGGCTCTGCAGAAACTGTTTCCGTTACAAATGTGCGCAAAACTTTGTTGACGTTCTGCTAATGAAGAAAACTATTCCACAGTCTCCATTAATTAAAAAATGCAATTAAAATCACATGTGGACAAGTTTGTTCACATCATAAACAAACATGGCGGAGAAAGATGTAAACACTAACATGAGATTTATTCGGTAGCAGCGCCAATCAGCCATCAGAGGCGGCGGCGGCTGATTCTGGTGTGAGAGCGTCAAACTCTCATTTGGGACGTTGTCCAAGTGTGTTGGACAACGTCCCAAATGTGCGTTGTCAAGATTTGTGCTTTCAGCGAGTGATGATTCCAATTTTGGTGATTTTATCGAGGGTCATTTTATACCTGAACGCTGAACTGTGACGTAAAACTCAACCTTGGAAAATTCAACTGCAGTAGCCACTCTTCAACCCACAGAGGGCAGCACTGAGACAGTTTTAGGCTAATGTTGCAGAATTTTAAAAAATCACAGAAAAATATCAATTTGTAAGGACAGATCCCTTAAGGAACCATTTCCACAGCTCATTTGCAAAACAAAAGGTGATTCGGGGTTTAGTTACGCTACATAACTTTGTCTTTTCTTTGGATTTGGTTCTAAGTAGATGAGAAAGTCGATTGCCGTGTGAAGGTGAGGCCCAGAGCAAGCAGAAGTGTGTCTGTGTTACTGTGGCTGAAGACACCAGACAACCTTCAGAGGACAAAGTGTCGGCCATGTTGTCGTCACGGTGGAGGTCCAGCTGGTCATCCTGAGACGTGTGAACAGTTTGAGACACTGAGAAAACAGAAGCTTGAGGCAAAGTCATGTTTGGCATTTATCGACAGAACCGTCATGCCTAAGTAACGATGATGGAGCCTCTAGTTCAGAAATGATGCAAGAGTGATGAAGAGAAAACCACGAAGCGTCCCTCTAAGACGGCGACACGACAGCCAGGGGACGAGCAGACAGTAACATTTACTGTCAACTGTATTAACTCAAACTCAGTGTCTACAAGCTGCTGCTGCCCTCAGGTTAATGTCAGCAGATGGGACCTGAGAAATGCCGTACGGGGGGAGATTGGTGCCAAGCAGCATGTCCTGGAGGCAGGACGTTGTTATCCCAGATGGACATGTCTCAGCCGGGCAAATATTAAAGACGAGGCCAGTCTAAACATGTTAATTAGTTCAATTAACTGGGAAGCCGTAAAACAAATATCCCACCCTGCATCTGGGGAACAGTTTGTTCCCCAGCAGGAGTCGGCTCCAGTCACCCTGCAAACACCCGACCCGTCTTCTTCTCCAGTCCACAGGGGCCCAGGTCCAGGTGGCGGGGGACATGCTGCCCAACTCCACCGAACGCGCCGTGACAATCTCTGGAACCCCAGAAGCCATCATCCAGTGCGTCAAACAGATCTGTGTGGTCATGCTGGAGGTAAAGTCACAGGACGTTTCCGCCGCAACTTACAGTCACTTTAAAAACACACAGCCGTCGCTTCTGAGTCTGCTAGAACATCAGATAAACGACCTGGTTTTAACCACGCACATCCTCACTGCTTCCACTGGTTTTAATGGAAAATTTGAATCAAATGCTGCATCTGCACCGATGAAAGGATCAGTGCTACATGCTAACTGTATTAGCGCAATTACAAGATGTTGTGGGGTGTCAAGCTAAATATTTAGCTGAGTAAATTTAAAGCTTAGCTAAGCCATTTAGCTCACTAACAAAATATTTAACTTTGTAAATGTTTAATTACTAAGCTAAATAATTTTAAGGCTAGAAAGCTAAATATTTAACTTACTACCTAAACTTTTATCTTCAAATTACTACAGTTTGAAGCTAAATATTTGGATAGCAAGCTAAATAGCTTAGCTAATATTTAACTAAATGTTTAGCTAGACAGCTGTATATTTAGTTTGAGGCTAGTTTGTAAAGTTTGTGTAACTTGACAAATTAGATCAAAATATTTAAGTAGCCAACTAAATATTTATATTTAATTTATAGATAAATGAACATGAAAATATCAACTTTGAAAAATGAACCCCGTTTTTGCCTGTTGTGATAAACTAAATAGCCGTATTTGTTTTAGTTTAACTGTAGCTTTAATAAACACCAGACAGACGAGACGACTGTTTATTTTAAACATTAAAATTATACAACTGCAACAAGCTGACAGCAGGACAGAGTACAGCTGCGCTTCACTTCATCCATGATGTAAATGATGCAAAGCCAACCTAGAGAGAGTCCTTCCCAAGATAGATGAACACGTTGATTAAAGTAAAATAAAGCTGATAAAGCAGAATAACTGCCTTCTCTGTTTCTTTCAGTCCCCACCAAAAGGAGCCACCATCCCTTACCGCCCAAAGCCTGCCTCCACCCCAGTCATCTTTTCAGGTGGCCAGGTGAGTGCTGAGCTAGCATTAGCTGAGCTAGCATTAGCTGAGCTAGCATTAGCTCATTAGTTTGTCCCTGCAGCAGAACCTGAGTTTTACTGCAGCATCAGCTGCTGTCAGCAGCCCAGAGTTTTCCTGCTCCCTCATGCAGATCGTTGGCTCTGACGCTTCCAAGCACAAAAGGACCAGAAGACGCCGTTTGTTTTCTTTATGCTGCTGGAAAACACGAAATGTTACTGTGTGATAAAAAGGTCAAAGGTTTTTACTTCACAGCCCAAATAAAGTTCAGTAAAGGTTTAGATTTATGGAAAGAAGTGAGAAATAGATTAAAAAACCAAAATATCCAGCTGATATGATTCTGTTAATGTACTTTTACATATAATGCAAAATTACATATGATGATTCAAATTTGTATATATATATATATATATATATATATATATATAAAAAAAAAAAATCCCTTCTCACCCTCTGCGGGTGGTCTCTTTCATCCTCTGAGCTCGGGTCCTCTACCAGAGGCCTG